>WAAG01005743.1:653-11277 GCA_013390105.1 Tichodroma muraria
CAGTATATACCTCTTTCTCTGTTTTAGGATTTTTCCTGTTTTCCAAAATATCCACCATTTTGTATTATTCTTCATAAACTTCTATACTCAAATTTAGAAAAAAATGTATAATAACAGTGTATTTGAAAATAATATTATAAATATCATCGCTGTATGGGAAATACCACTACTCTGTTCACATAGGCTGAGAGTTCCAAGACTTAAACACAGGTGCATGTACACGCACAGGAACTGCCTCTCCAGCTCTACCTGCACAGGCTGTCCACAAGGTCACTAACAAACAGTACACCCACAGGGAACTTTAGCCCTTTATAGACAGCTAGTTCCCAGAATTAGCAGAAATGTAAATACTGTGAGGTGCTGAGAAATCATTGATGACTGTTGTGTATCTGCCTGAGCCAGATTAAGAGCACTCACAGCTTTAAGAGAATCAAAAGGTATTACAAGGATAGAGCAGAGTATTAAGAAGGGTAATTTCTGAGGAAATGAGGCCAGAGGATGAGGTATATACTGCACTGCATAGTGTCCAAGAGAAACCCCCTCTAAATCCTTTATTCTAGCAGATCTGTGTTATGCACATGAAATAAATGGAAACTGGCTACAGAAAGATAGGCTAAGAGGAGTAGTTCAAACTTAGTGATTTTGGATGGCAGAAATTTCTGTCAATTCCTTTCTTCTGCAGAGAATCAAATCCAAAGCTTCACCTGATTTGTCTGAGCAGTCCTGTAGACTGACAGCAGGACTGAAGTGATAACTTTTGTTGGTCCTCTCCTTGGGTAAAGATACAGGGTACTACTTCAGTCATAAGCAAAGCTTTCTCTGCCAAGGCTTAAAATCCTGTCTTCTTTCAAAGCTCACATCACTTGTACCCCCAACGTTTAAGTGTCCTTGTTCAAGTGGGATAAAGGTTAATTCTGAAAGAAAAGACCAAAGGAGTCAAATCCTATCTCCTTGAACATTACTGTGAGTTAATGAGTAGAAACATAACAGTCTGAAAAATAAGTTAATTTGTTGGACCATTAAAGATAGTTTGTATGAGTAAAGGTACAATTGGCCAATTTACAAAAAGGTCAGGTAAGGCAACAAATGATTTAGGAGAGAAAAATTACTAGGTGGTTAAACAACAAAAATATTTACCATGGCTGTTTTCAGAGATAGCATTACAGGTCTCTCTCATCATGCCTACTTGATAAAAGCAGTAACGGAAGAGCTATTTTAATTACAAAGAATCAGTGTAGCACACACCACTATTTGGCAGTTGGATGGAATTAATGCTGAGTAACACAGAAAGTTTCCAGAGATAACATCTTCATTAGTGAGGCTATGATGTCCTACACTGACTTGCTTGTAGGTCCACCAGGCTGAAAAAAATACTATAGATTAACCCTTCAAACATCATGAACAACTTTGCTGCATGTTTCCTGAAGAGAAAGAAGAATTATAAAATAATCTGGTGACTGATGCAGCCATGTGTAGCCAGTTTCCCTTTCTCCCATACACGTCTGAGGTACTCATCTGTTTGACATGAGCCCCTTACCCACTGCTCCCTTACCCATCCTCCCTTTTTATGTGTCAGTAAAAGTCTAGTACAGACAAATTAGGGTGTTCAGAGCATATTCCTGGGTTTCAGCATCTCCTCAGTTACCAGCCGTAGGACAGATTAAAATTTCACTAATGCTAGGAACAGAGATTTAACAGCAAAGCAGTGGTGCCACTACAGATAAGGTTAAGATGGCACTTCCATTACAAACACCCATTCACAGTGGCTTATAACTTCAGGCTAAAAATTTCTCTCAGGCTGAAACTGGGCATATTTGGGCTCAGCTTGGTAATAGTTTTCCCTGCCTCTTCATACCATTTTGATTAAGTGTTTGTGATATGAAAATGCAAACGAATATATGTTTCTGGTACTTTCAAATGGCAATGAAAATGGTGTTTCATGAAAGGGCTGGAGGCCAGGATGTTCCTGTCAGGCTAACAGCCAGTTCATTGTCCATTATTTTCCCCCAAAATATAATTTTTAAAGTGACAAAACTTATGCCATTTTTTTCCAAAAAACATTCAGGGCAGCTAAGGGATGTGGTCCCTGATGTCTGGCTCTGGAGGATGTGCTGTGTCACTCTGGGTCTCAGAAGCTCACAGTGCTCACCAGCACCATTAAGTCCAAGCCAGTCTTTGCTTAGGTCTTGGATAAAAGCCTCCTTTGGCAGACCAACATTTTTGGGAGTTCAACATATTAACCAAAATTTCCATAGTTTGGAATGAGGGAAAACAAGTGCCACTGTATAGCACACAAATCTCATTATTTTAATGAGGCATTTATTCTAATTTTCTAATTTATTTTGAATTATACCTCATTATTAGAATCCTGCATTTTTGTTCTGATCTTTAATGAAGGATGTAATGAAATCCCTAAATACAGTAATATATTTTTTTTTTCCTGTGGCCTTTTCCTCCTATAAAGCATGGAATTTTTGCCAATTATAACTTTTCATCAATCATCCAAAGCAATAAAGTAAAACGTCTTGCTTACATGTCTGTCTATTTGACTGGCCCCATTCATAGTAATATCTACTTCAACAGGTATTTAAAACAATAAATTACTGTAATAAACCTGTTGAATGAGACAAATTTTATGTTGCTTTTTGTTTGTTTTTCTCATGCACCAAGATATATGCTGAATTATTCTATCACAAGCAATGCATAGCTATGGAGTTACAGTTTTAATGAGCTGAGAGGATGCTATATCTATCAAAGTATATTTTTCAAGAGTCAGAGTCATGGTGGGCAGAGTATGAAAAGACAAAGAAACAATAACAGGAAGAGGAGAGAAAAAAAGGTATACTAGCATTTAGAGAGGGAATATAAAAATGATTGTCTTTCAGTTATTCCTGATATTTTTCAAAATTTATTTCTAATTTCCCTTGTGAATTTAATTTTTTCCCAGCATAGCCTGCACACACTGTAACTCCTTCATAGCTCTGGAACATGTGTGGTGTATATATATTCTTCAGGGTACTGGGCTGCAGTGAACCTGCTGTGCACATTCCTGGGCAAAGACACCTGATGGCTTTATGTGAAGCAAATCTCCTTAAAGGCTGTGGGGCACCATCCTAGTATTTATCTTAGATGAGAGACATTCAAGTGGGGGGCAGATATAGACAGTAGTGTGATGCATGTGGAATGAGGTAACATGGCTCTTACTCTGGTCACCATGTGGAAAAGTGGAAAGAATTTAAAGGCAAAACCAAGTAAAAATGGATTGGTTGTTGTTTTTGGAAAAAGAGGACAGGATAAAAATTATAGCTATAATGTCAGAGCAAGAAATATAGGAAATTTTTAGATGGAACATACCCACCAGGAGGCCACCCAGTGAAACAGGAAAGCGATGATTTGGGTGCCTGCATCCCGCTACCCTGTGAGTCCATCAGGAATGCCAGCAGCACATGGAGAGCCCCATGGCGGCTCTGCCCTCTCTGCCAGTGCTCCAGCCCAGCAGGAGCTGATTTACTCTGCTCCTCAGCAGAGCAAATTGGCTCTGCTGAGCTCGGTGCCACCCCGCTTAGATTGTTACCAGTGTTTGAATTTACATCAGCCTCGGGTTTCTGCACATTACACTGCAGGCACTTCTGCCACGTAAACCGATGGAAAGATTGCAGAAAGACAGTTTTTAGATAAATTGTACACCTGTGGAACTCCTTCTGAAAGATATTATTGTGTTAATAATACAGTGCTTTAAGGCTCCTCCCAAAATACTGGATACATAGTAGGAACACCCACAATTACATTATGAATGAAATAATTGCAAAGGCTATAAGGGAGAGATATGAATATGCTTCAGGGCATAAACCTCAATTTAGAGTTCCTTATAAATTGCTGGTACAGGTAACGTCTGGATGACAATCCTATATGGTATATTTTATATTCCTAATTGGATATCCTGATTAAAAGTACCTTTCCTGTGCTTGTTGTAGGAGAATATTTTCAGTATATATTAGCCATCATTATGAACACTAAAAAACCTGAGTTAAATGTGATGAAGAGTAACTTTTTAAGTCAGCATGTATATACGTGCAAAATAAAAAAAAAACAAAAAAAAAATCAAGCAATGCAAACCAAAATTCCCAAACTTAGGAATGTTTAACATTTAGTTTCAAATTCCAACTCACAAATGCAGGCATCTATCTCAAATGTTACTTTACTAGTGAATAGATTTATCTGCTATGGTTATGTCAGATGACTGTATGGCTACAAAAATATTCCTTGAAGAGATGGGTGTTATTTCTTCTTTGTAAGAAGGGTTAGTCATGGTTCAGCAAGACTGCAAAAATAATTTTAATTTAGGCATGGGCTGGTGATAATTGTTAGTGATTGAATGCCAGTGAGTGAGAGAGAGAAAAAAACCCATATAATGACAGATGATGGTACAGGAAAGTGCTGGTTATGCTGACACTGTATCACTTCATCAGACATTATAAATTAAAGATAAATTAAATTAGGTTAAATATACGGTTATTTAACAACACTCAACCAAATATTTCTTTGCTGGATAGCAAATGAGGCTTGTATTTAACCAAAGATTAGTGCATTCCAATTCTAACACCAATGCAGTTTGTTTTTATAGGACGATCTAAACAGCGCTTTATGTTGACATTTCTATTGCCTGTTTAATGAAAGCATATCAAATATGCATGGCAAATAAATAGTGTGTTCCACATAAACCTTCCCTGCATACCCCTATCTTTTATTCTTTGAAATATATTTGTTCTAATAAAAATGCATATCACTACAATTTAACTAAATCTTAGTTTCATTTTTTCCAGACAAGAAACACAAACCTAGATCTTATAAGCATGGCTGTAGCACTGTTTTAAAACTCAGCCCTGAGCTGTACCTCTGCCTCCCTCTAAAAACTCAGTCTGCTGAGAAAGTACCCTTGTGACAGAACAGATTAAGACTATCTGAAACTCCTTAATCCACTGTCCATGTAGACAGCGCTGTTGCATCGCACATGATGCACCAACAGAAATCAGACCTGGCAGCAGATCCTGACTACATTCTGAACACATTCTTCAGCCTGCACAGCTGAACTGTTCTCTGTGCCCAGCTAAAGCAGAGGGATGCCTCATTTGAGAACATTAGGCTAGTTCTAGGAATTGGGGGTGTATTTCCAATGTGGTGTTCAATTTGTCTGTTTGAACATATATAGTAAATTATACTATCAAATGAACAAATTAAGATATATGTCTATTGTATATGTCTTCTGAATACTTGTAAATAAGTCTAAAGATATGAGAATTATTGCAATTTTCATTTTAAGTGATGTAATTAAATCTGTTTCTTATCTGGGTGCCCTACTCAGCTTGAGCACAGAGCAGGCTCAAGTGCAAAAATATGTGCAAATATATGGACATAAAGACATTCATTATTAATTTCTAATTATTTTTTTTTTTTTTAATTCACAAAGACTTTTCAAATAATATTGCAAAGTTTGGGGGTTTTTTAGAGACAACACAAACATATTTTTTTGGTATCTTCAAGTGCAAAAACTACAAAACCCAGATTCCTCAGCTCAATAGATTCTGAAATGAATGTTTATTCCTGCACACCTTCAGGTTCTGCTATTTTATAAAGGAGCTTTAATGCTAGTCCACCTGATAATTCACTACTGACAGTAATACAACTCATTTTGGGTGATTAGCTTAACCCCTAGTATCGCAAGCGCCTTGCTACTTTAGCATATCTTTCAAGGAATAGTTGCAATGTGAGAAAACTGCCTGTAGGATTATTTGCAACTAGGAACCTGTGAAATGTAAAATAAAGTTGAAGGCTATAAAGTAAAACATCAAAGATACCTAAAATATTAATAGCCACTGTTCCAAAAAGTAATTTAGAAGAATTGAATGAGGGAGTGAAAATTACTAATTTAAAAACAGCCTTGGCAAAACAAAATCAGAAGTTTACAACAAACAATAGATAATATGAACTCACTGTATACACAACATGAAAAGAATGCAAGCTGTACTAGCAACTCTAGTAGCTGAAGAAGGCTGGGACAGAAATGTCTGACCGAACAAGCAACTAGATCTATACAAATGAAACAACAAAGTTGCATTATATTGCATTTAGACTACTGAAGAGAAAGAAAAACAAGTGCTCTTTAATCCATCTAGTTTTCTGTTACACTTTCATTCCAGTTGAAGACAGACAGAATTTTTGGGCAGAAAGATTTTCATTTTAATTGAAGAATTTGGAACTGACAGCCATTGTCACGCTGCTCCAAATCATGTTTTCACCCGCTCTCTGTGGGGCAAACCACGCTGCAAGTTTCAGTTGGGTTTCTGCAGGAGATTACCAGCTTCAAAGCTAACATTCTGAAACCTGTTTCCCTTTTGATACATGCTTTTTCTTTTAATAAATTTCAGAACAAAGAAATAAACTCAGATGAATCATAAAGGCACAGAAAGTAGGAGGGAAAAGTCTCTGGTCTTGAATCAGGCCTTGATTCTCCATGACAAATGGCAGAGCTTTGGGTTGGAGTCATGTTTAATCTTCCAGCCGAGCCGCTGTCCCAGAGATGTTCTGATGGACTTACAGCATTGCTGCTTGGGGCTCCAACAAGGGCCAAGGGCAGGAGCAAACAGCACAGGGGTCCCTGGGGCTGCTGCTGCCCAGTCTCCACTCCTGCTGTGCTGGGGCTTCCCAGGCGCAGGACGTCTGAATGAAACTCAGGGCATTCAAATCTGCCCTGAGAAACTGAGTTTTTGAATGAAACTCAGGGCATTCAAACTCAAGTCATTCAAAACTGCTCCCAGGCCTGTGGAACACCTGCAAGTGACAGCCAGGGGACTGCTCTGTCCTGGTCTGCTCCTGGCTGCCAGAGGTGACTCCAGCTGAGAGCCTTGCTAAGAGGCTGTGATTCACTGAAACCCACTCTTGGCTTCTGAACATCTCTAACCTGTTGTTGCCAGGGCTGCTTTGTGGAAGTGCTTTAATGTCAGAAGTCCCAGGATAAGGCATTAGTGCATGTTCTACAGAAAACAACATGGTTTTGATCAAACAGGAGCCAATTTAATGAATGAAGAGGTCTTTTTTTAATCTCTAATACCTGGGATCCTGTTATTTCCATAGACATTTACGGTCTACAGTACAAGATGGTAAAAAGTGAACTTGTCTGTGAAGTTCCAGTGCTTATAAATGTTGAGAACTCTACCAGCTGTTTATAAAACAAGAGAAGAGTTTTCTGTACTAAATACTCCAGACTAAATTCTGTAATTCTTGATACTGTTTTCTCTTTTAACTTGTGATTAATATATCACAAGACCCTATTAATAATCATGCTCACCTATATCATGATACAGTGTGAATAAAAGAATTTAAAAACCCAGAGTTGATACTGCATTTCTAGTCTATATTTAAAAGTCAGTGAAGGAAGCTCTTTCAAATTAACTATCCATCCAAGCAGTAGATGAAAGAACAACAGCAGCAGCTATTTTCAGATGACTTTCTCTAAACACCAACAGGAATACAATACCTTTAAAACAGGGGTGCTTTTTCTTCTTCTTTGACCTATAACATGTGGCAATAAGGCAAAAGTGAATGATTCACTTTCCTATAATAATGTCTGGAGCCTCTCCTCACCGTGCTCTGCTTACAAGGTAGCAGAAATCGCCTTTGAAATTACTTAACTGAATAATAGTGATTATTTTATGGATAACCTACAGCAAGGCTTCTGTAGCTTCTCTTTCATTCCTTCTTCCACAAAGGGAATCTTTCTAAAGAACACTAAATTTCATTATATTGACAAACTTGCAATCCCATCTATCCTGTATGGTTTGTTTGGACAACCAGTTACCAGGGATCATTCACAGCAGCAGGAACAACCTAAATCAATGTGGGCTGGGGGGATTAAACCCACCTTTCACCACTGTTGCAATGAAGGCATTTTGACTCCAGTTACAGAAAACATCAGGAAATTGCAGTGCTCCTGTACTGGGCTTTAAAATCAAAGTTATTTTTCACTATAAAATAAAGCTTGGCTGAGGCAAACTAAATAGGTCTTACTTAATGGTTTCTCAAAATTCTCTTCTATCTGCCTGCTTCTATGTATCATGAGCTATCTGGCCAAAAGTGTTTCACCCAGTGAGAGCAAATGAGTGACCTTTGTAGTGAAATCTGTCATAACTACACGTTCAAACAGAAATTCTAGCAAAAGAGCAGGAAAACAAAAATATCCAGAGATAGTACTGTTTTTAAATGAGGACTAAATGACCACTGGCTGATTGCTATTAATTTCACTATTAATTTCTTAAATCAATTACTTGATGTATCCTACAGATGCTGGATTCTTTGCTCAATGAATGTATACACCAGAATTTCCATAACAGAAGCCAGTGCTGATTTTTATGAGCAGCATCTCATCTGCTATGAAGTGGAAAGGAACTATTAAGCCAACCCTTTTTTTTTTTTTTTTNNNNTTTCCCCAGGTTTACACTTAGTACCAGAACTTTGGAGAGAGAATTATGCTTCTTTCAGCTGTGAAATACTGTCTTGGCAGTCTCCATTCTGTGGAACCATGATCCTAAGGCTGGTTGCCACAGAAGCCATGAGCAGGTACATGGAGGGCTTTCAGCAGCTGAATATTTTAGAAAAGCATCAGTATACTGACCCTTTCACATTTTCTTTGAGAGTAGTGCTTCCTGTGGGGCTGTCTGGGCTAGAATGCTCTCACCTGAGCTGGTGGCTTGACTGGCACCCACATACCTACTAAACAGGGAGGAAAAGACAAGTGTCGGCTTTGAAAACATATTCAATACTTATATCAGCCCATTAATTTTTTACCAGCTGGGGTAACTGGCAAAAAAAAAGGCTTAGAACTTGGAAAGGTTTTGTTTTCTTTTATTTTCTGAGTACTTCCATTCCATTCAGGACCATGCAACTCCGTGACTGTAAAAATATTTCTTGCTGAAGTACATGACAATTCTATCAGAACCTGTAGTCACTTGACTTTTGTGTGTGTGATGATAGCAAAACTATTTATTACAGAAGCCCAAAGTATCTCTTTAAAAAGAAATTAACAAACATAATATTTTGCTTTGCACAAAAATATCCTGTAAAAAGATTATTTTCGTGAATAGCAAGGCTTCGCTTAAATTTGTATATCTGATTGCAATTCTAAAGGCATTTTTAGATAGATTTAGATTTAAATGAATCCTCATTTCTATGAGGATTTGATAAGAAAACCCTGTCAAAATAATAAACAGATTCTGTTTATAAAGGATTTGCTAACTAGCACTAAAAAAAGGCTTTTATGTGTGAGTTTTTTTTTCTTTGAATTGATCTTTACTGGGCTAAATTATCATAGGATCCCTTTCAGTCCATAAGTATACAGAGGCTTGATTTTGTCTGAATACAGATAAAAAAAAGAAAAATTTGATGTTTCTTGGAACAGTAAATGAAGGCAGTATACTGACATTTCTATTCAAAAAGCTCCAAAACTCAAAAAGTTCCCGCTTCCACCATTTCTGGGTTCTTGGGGAGGACTCATAATGTCAGACTGATTTCGTATCTGGTAGTATTTGCCAACTAGTTTATCAAGAAAGGAGGATCTGACCTACTTTTCTCAGATTTCTCACTGTCTTTAATAAGTATTGTAGAATTTATGTACTGAAACATGCTGAAAAGTTCAGATTTACAGAATTACAGGAAGCACAAACTCCCAAAAATAACAGCTTAACATGACTGAACGGGTAAATTGATGACCTTCACATGCAAATATTGAAATACTTGATGCGAAGAGGCTCCAGGAGTAACAGGCAAGTTTCCAGTGCCTAGCTTATTATGTTCAGAAGAAATGGGCAGGATGTTTTATTCTGAAATGTCCCTAAAGAAGAGAGTCAATATGATATTACAACTGGCCAGTT
Source organism: Tichodroma muraria (assembly GCA_013390105.1). Taxonomy (NCBI): domain Eukaryota; kingdom Metazoa; phylum Chordata; class Aves; order Passeriformes; family Sittidae; genus Tichodroma; species Tichodroma muraria. The sequence goes on from WAAG01005743.1 coordinate 10,577, forward strand.
TTACTCTGCTGCCCATTCCCACTCAACTCAACCATCAAAACTTATCATTTGTACATTTGAGAAGCTGATTCATACAAAATTAAGGAATATGAAATATCAGTCTTACTTTCCCACTGCATGCAGAACTTTGCATTGTAGAGCCTCCTGTAACTAGTTTGGACTAAAAATAAATTCTTTCCTCGGCTCAAAGACCTGGAACAGGATAATACTAGGCAGTGGAAAAGAAGAACCATTCTGGATTGCAAGTTCCTTTCCCACAGTAGGCAGCTGTGAGTAACTTTGAAACTTTCAAGCATGAAGACTCCAGCATCAAAGGTTACTGATGAAATCTTCCTGCACCATACATCTGTTGCCATCTGATCTGGCTGTCTGGGACAGACTCAGAAAATAGTGCAAAAACACATGGCCCAAATATTTTCAGAGCTGTTATCTCTGAAATATTACAAAGGAATAGTAGCTCAGTGATATAAAGAATAATAAAAAAAGGACTTGATTTTAAAAGCCCTTTTTTTTGCCACCACAATTTGTGGAAGAAAGTAGAAAATACAAACCAGCTTACCATTATTTTAATAGATACATCATGTTCCCCAGAATCAGAATTACAAAGGTATAATTTTTTGTATTTATAACTTCTATCCTCATTTGCAGTGAAAATCTTACACATTTTTTTAAAGAGATTTCACTTGGAATACTTAACCTAC
>WAAG01005750.1:0-16904 GCA_013390105.1 Tichodroma muraria
AACACAGAGACGCTGGATTCCTGAAGACTTTACAAGATGCACATTACTTATTTTTAAATATTTTTATTCAAAAAATTATGTTTATGCCTCTTGAGGAATTGATAATTTAATTCCTAATTTATTATGTCAGTAAGGAGATTCAGTTAAAAATTGTCTTATTTTATCTATTTGTACAGTGGAGAAATGTCTTCCTACTTATATGTGTAATCAAAATCAATTTCTCTATGGCCTTCACTTAATATCTAACTACCAACTGACTGTTTTACAAGCATGAAAAATCAGAGACAAAGGACATTAGTTATAATGCTCAACATTTCTTTCTGCTTGCTCTTCATTAAAACTAAGGATATAAAAACACTTCCTCAGGCTAGACTTAAAGATTATTTTCTGAAGAGCTTTCTAAACCCGTTGCTCTCATTAGGAGAGATGGTCCAGCAGTTAGAGATGTGATTGGCTTGCCAATCACCGAAATTCTGATATGTATACAGCCCTAACCTTTGCAGATATTTACTTCTTTTTGGCTAGTAAGTAAGAGGTGATCTTCTCTGTGTTAGTTGCTCCACTACGTGCAGTGCTCACTCCATGGCTACCTGGGCTCTTTTAGCTTCAGAAAGAATGATGCCTATCCAAAGAAGTAGAGGAAGCTCAACTGACCATCTGCAAAACAAGAGAAGGAAGGTGACAGAGGAAGAGAACAGTCTTACCTCTTTTACAAATGAAATAATAGTCATATCTGCCCTGCGGATAATTTTGCTGATGTTTTTTGTGCAACAGTGTTTGAACAGCATATCTTCCTCAGCTGAGAAGCTGTTTCCTCCCAGATTTTGCCTTGACAACTGGAAGAATGCTGTTCTACAGAATGAACATCTCACAAGTTCTACTGTACATATAGAGCATATAAGAGTCAGATATAAGGAAGATCTCTGCTAAATATTACTGCTAGGATTAATAGGAGCTAAGAGCTCACTCTTCTAGGAATCTTATCTGAGGTCTTCTCATGCAGCAGGATTTACATAACTTTGTTAGCTAGTGTCAGACAGAACTGAAAACATGGAGGGTTTTACTATTACACCAGAAACAAATAGGTCTGCAGTGGGAACTCTATATTAGATTCCCAGTTTTCTTGTAAGTGTATTTTTATGACATACAGTTATTATTATTTTAATGGAATGTGCATTGATTTGATTGCACTATGGAAATAGTTAGATAATGAGGTTTATTGCAATTTCATTTTTTACAATACAATAGGTTACTGAAATAATTCTAAATCACACAAATTCTGATAAACCATTCTCATATATTCATTCCTACTGTAAATCTTTACCTTATTGTCCATAAATTTCATTTAACCCTCTCAGGACTGTCTTTACTAAAAGACAAAGGTGCTCTTGTCTAAAGACACTGAAAGCCTTCATGCACCAAGATATTACACTCAGAAAAACTTGGAACCATTTTTAAACTTTTTCGAACAAAAAGTTTGCTACAGTTTCATGCTGTGCAGGCCCTGGTTAGCAGTAGTGGTTTGTTCTGTATAAGTAATTCCTGTTGCACGGTAAGAATATTATGTACTGTGTAAGACAAGAACTTCTCTCCAATGAGAACCTATCCCTGAGTCATTCATCAAAAAATGATGTGATTCTGTTAAAAAGGATACCTCATGGAGGAGAAAAGACTGTTAGATCCAATGCACACATTAAAATAACATGGCCATGGAAAAATTTCTAGATAGAAGATTTTTACAGCAGGAATGTGTGATAATAACCCTCTTTAGGCAATGAAGGATATAGGAGTCTGTTACTGAAGTTTACAGAGCTTCCTTAGTAAATTTTTGTGTTAGCAGTAAATTCTGGGTTGGATACTAACTTGATGCATTAGAAAACTATGCCAAAGCACACTTTTGTTCTTGTCATGAAAATATGGAGAGTAAGATCTACATGTCACTGCTGTGGCAAGTTGGCATCCAACAAGATTTATGCTGTTTGAAAACCCTATTCTTGCTGAATACATTGCATATGTAAGTTCACTGTAATTTACTTAGAACTTTGCTGCTACAAATAATGATAATACCTCTGTTTTGATATGGCATGAAATTTATTTAATCTGGTACCTCATTTTGAAATACATTCATTAAAAGTGTTGAATGGTGAAAAATCTGTCAGCATAAATGGTGTTCATTTTCAATGTGACAGTATTCATGTGTCCCAAGAAATAGAACAGTTGAATAGATAATGTCACATATCATAGCATTATTCAGATGATGAGATCTTTTTATTGATTGGACAGCAGTTGCAAATTCAGAGCTTATGCTACATTTCAATAGTATCATGACAATGAAGAACACAAGCAATGATCTGTCAAATGTGTGAAAATTGTGCCATGAATGTAAATAAAGACACAGTTTATAAGTCTCTAAAAGGAAAAGGATAACATTTGTTCTGGCATTAAGCAATAATGAAACAGAGGTTCTGCTTTGTGCTTTAAACATAAAATGGGGTTATAATGGAAGAGCAATTCTTCCATTATTGATATTATGAAACAGGTGAAATGTTTAGCTTCCATATAGTGTAAAAAAGCCACTTCTCAGGCAAACAGAGACAACTGTACTGAAACTGCAGTTTGCAATCTCTGTACATTTATCAGCATTTAAGACAAGAGGCTTTTTATCCCAGATTTTTTGGATGTAAATGCTGAAAACATTTTTAATAGCATTTTTTCCTAGCAAAAAAATAAACTTGAACTTGGATCATACATGAGACACTCGCAGCTTAAGTCCAAAGAGCCAGACTAACAATTTAACTAGAATTCTTAAAGCATCTGGGAAGTCCCTAAACGCAGAACAGTTGAGCAATATCTCTTTTCATAGGATTATTTGGATGGTATGAATAGTGATACATCAAGGAATGTAAGTAGAATTTTTTCTGTATCTTTGTATTCCATCCCTCTCACCAGAAGGGGCAGAAGAGGGAGCAGTTCAGGTGTATAAATATAGATGCTCAATGGCATTTTAAATGCTACAGGGTATCCATGAGGCCCTGAAATGTCACTTTAGAAAGTCATAAGTCTGTCAAAGATTCTCTTTAATTTTTGTCAGCTTCATAGAGATGTCTAGAACACTCTAGATCATTGCAGTGGCACTGTGTTAAGGCTGGTGAATTTCCCTGGGAGTGTTTCTGGGATTTATTGTGGTTTTAAACAGTAAGGAGAAAGAAGTAATGAAGAAAACAAAAAGATGTAGACAGACCTTGAGCCAGAGGGTCAGGGACTTGGCACTTGTCTTTACACTGTGCCATTACTGAAGGAAAGTCTAAATGTCCCGAGTGAGACAGGTCCTTGAATCCTCATGTTTAGGGAATACAAAATCTAGTACAGTTCTTGCTTCAGCGTTTGGTTTCATAAGAAAAAGTAAAGCTTGGAAGGGGAGACAGAGATGAAGGGGTCTACACCTCTTGGGTTCTCAGGAGCAGAGGAAGAGGCATGTCCTTGCCCACCTCTAGGCTGTATTTTAACAGCAGTTTCACAGTCACCATTTCCCCTCTGGAGGGCACTCTGGATCAAAACTGGAGCAAAACAAGGGATTGAAGAAAACTTCAAGAAAGCAGTAGAGTCGTCTTAAGGTGTGCCTTCAGTTTAGGCTGTGTAACTGCCATCTCACTGCATGTTGCACTAAGCTTGGCACTCCACCTGTATTTCTTCCTCTCTGTATTGATACTGTTTGTCTGGCATTGGTTATATAGAAGGGCCTAGTGGCAAAGAGCTTTAAAAGTGTTTTGATGTTGCCTTCCACAGAAACAAATATTTGCAGATTGCAAATAGTCTGTGGGATGGTTTTTTCAAGGATAATGAAAGCTCAGAAGAACCAACACACTCAGGTATGTAATAGGCTTAATTATTCTCCTGGTCTAGCCTGGATCTGCATCATTTGGGCTGTATATTCATTTATTTTATCTTGTTGAATTATTTGCTGAGCTGTTTTTTTTCACATCAAGCAGACAGATGAAATATCCACATGCATATTTTCCAAGAACTGTGCACAAGAACCTGTTGTTTGGTCAGGTTTTGTGCATATGACTGCCAGCATTGACACAGCATCTTCTTGGAGCTGGCAGGGCAAGGGAAATATTTCATTCTTGTCTGTTGAGGTTTCTTTCTCCTGAACATTGTTATCTTTTCATTTTCTTTTATTTGGACAATTCTTCTGAAAATCACTTATCATCCAGATTTGCATTTCTTTTGGGCATGTCCCCAGACTTTTACTCATGTTGTTCTTTATTGCCACGCACTTTGGAAAGGTGAGAGTGGTGGTGCCAAAATGGATTGATTTCCTCCAAAGGGCATCTCAGGGAAAATGGTTGGAAGGGATCTCTGGAGGTCACCTGGTCCAACCCTCCCTCAAGAAGGAATGCCTAGGGTCAGTACCCTAGGATTATGCCCAGATGGATTTTGAATATTGCCAAACATGGAGAGTCCACGAACTCCCTGAGCAAACTGTGCCAGTGCTTAGTCATCCACAAAGAGAAAAAGTTTTCTCTTGTGTTTAAATGGAATTGCTTGTGTTTGAGTTTTTGTCCTTTGTCTCCTGCCCTGAACCATTGAAAATAGCTTGGCTTTGTTGTCTTTGCACTCTTTCTTCAGGTATTTACACATTGATAAGATCCCACACCTCAAGCCTTCTCCAGGTGGAACAGTCCAGCTCTCTCAGCTACTCCTCATAGGAGAGATGCTCCAGTACTTTTGTTATCTTCACTGGGCTGTCTCCAGTGTGCTCATTTTGCTACTACACTGAGAGAAGAGCAATGTCCCCTGTTCTCACCTCTCCAAATTCAGGAGCAATGGTGGATGAAATGCTCCTTAACAAATTTCTGTTAATGCCAGACAATCTGTCTGCCCTCAACATAGAGTTGCCTTGTCTTAGTTTGGAAGACAGGTATCTGCCAGGGGAAGCAGGAGCCCCTCTGGGAATGGGAATGCAAAACCTCCCCTCTCCGAATTGTTACAATCCCGAAATTGAAGAGGTCTCAGACAAAGATGTAAGGGGATAGGAATAACAGTTCTTTACTACTGCATATAACAAGATAAGCAAAATAACAACAGTAACTATGGCGTTAACAATAAGAAAGAGTCAGGGACCCAGTGAGTCTTTCACTGCAGGTGGACGGAGTGAAGCAGAAAGCCCAGGGTGCTGCCCGAGATGTGTCAGGAGCTCGGCGGGGATTGCTGGAGCTGTGGGAAGGTCCCGGCAGCAGCAGGGGGTGCGGGACACGGCGTGGGGAAACCAGAGCAGGAGCGAAGGAGCAGCGGGCGCGGGCACCGCGGCAGCGCGGCTCCAGCAGGGCAGGGAGAGAGCAGGATCCGAATTCCCGGCACACACGGACAGACGGTGCTGGGGCACTCCGAGCTGGGCTCCAGCGGGGCCGGTGAAATCTCTCCGCAGTGAAAGAAGCCAACAGCCTTGCTGTTTCCTCCAAGACAGCAGCTCTCCCAGAGAGAAGTGAAGTCCTGGGATGTCACCCTCTCCCCTCATTTTGGCCACTTCCTTTGTCTTTCCTGAGTACCCATAAGTACCCAGTAATTAGTTCCCTAGCAATGTATGGGAGAAAATTCTGTAAGAAAGAAACCCAACCCTCAACATGCCTACAAGAGAGAGGAGCATTGGGGATGGACTTTGGATGAACTACATTGCCTTGGGAGAAAAAATGTGGTCTATGAAACCTAGCTGCAGTAATTAAAAATACAAAGTAAATGGATAGGCAGGATCAAGTTTCACCAGAAACAGTCCTTTATTCTCTCTAAGCCTTTAGAACAGTATCTTAGTCACTCCAACACATGAAATAAGGCTGAAAGATGTTATTCATATATATAATTTCATTGCCTGTGATTCCTTCTAGCACAACACACTGCTGTACAAGGAAAACATATTAAATTATATGACATATATTTGTGGATTACAGAGAACCAAAAAAAGCAATTAGTTAGGTATGTGCTACAAGTGCTTCTACTGAGTGTTTTAAAAGTGAAATTTTCAGTCTCCTGACACAGTCAATATATTCTTCTACAACTGCTCAAATGGGTTAGGACTCTCTTTTCTAGAGCAGTGAAATAGGAATTCCCCACTGTGTGTCAGCAACCCTGTGTTTCTGCTGCTGCCATCTCCCATGGTCTGTCCTTAGGGCTAGCTGTGCACCAGTGATGCTGAGCAGCAGCTTCATGGGAGCAAGACGACTCCAAACCTCAGCAAAACCATTCATCCCTGGAGTCACAGCCATGGAACATGTCAGGAAAGCAGCAAAACATTGCAATTCCTCTACAGGATATCAAGAGATCCTTTATCTTGCTGCGGTCATTCATAGGCCCCTATCACTTTGAGATGATGGCAGAAAATCATTGGCACTAAAGTCCCTACTGTCCAGCAATGACAAAGAAAACATCACCCTGTATCAATTGTCTTGTAGCAATTGTCAGTGAGTACTGACAGCATGCAAAGTGCACTGCCATTCCAATTATTAGAAGGTCTCTTAGTCCAACCTGGTTTTCCCAAAGGTAATTGATATCAATTTATTTATCTAGTTTTTCCTAATTACAAGAAGAAGAAGAAATGGCCTAGTGAGATGCATTGGCATTTTATAGTGTTTTCAAGGGAAAAAATCCCCAGTAAAGCAGACAAAATATATTTCTGTAGGAGAATGTGATAAGTCATTCTCTATTGATTTTAAAACTTCGTATGAGGAAAGTTTTGCAGTATTTAAAATGAGATTGAAGAGTGAATGCATTGGATTTTTTTTATCTGTATTATCAAAGTCTGGGGTTGGTTTTGATTCAGTCTTTTTTTTTCCTGATGAAATGTTTCATGTTGTAATGTAATAGAATTAATAAGATCTGATACACTGACTTTTAATGAAATTTCATTTTTCAAAAATAGGCACATAAAAATGTCTCCATAATAAACTTAATTAGAGAAAATAGAAGATTGGATTATTTCATCATTAATACAAAGAGATGGATAATTAGGAGGATGCAATATGCATATTGAGTGAAATCAACACTCCTGCAGAAGGCTGAAGAATACAGGCCCCATGTGAGAAGTTATTTTAGCTAAGAAATAGGACTCCGAGCTCCATCACTGGAAGTCGTTCTAAGGATATAGTACTCAATACTCTTCAATAGTACTTTTCTAACTCAATACTCTTCTGTCTCTCTCCTTTGCTTTTCTTGTTTTTTTCTCTTTGGTAATCTGGTACCATTTCTCTGTAGCCTAAATGCCTTTGTATTAGCCATTTTGTTTCAGTTACTACCCAAAAAAAGCCCAGAGTGCTGCATTTTCTATGTTCGTTCATTCATTCTCCCTTTACTGTTTCTTTCACTAAAGCTCTGCTTTCTTGGTTTCAATAATTTTAATGACATTTTTCTTCATTTTCTTCTGTACTAGTATGTCTATATACTAGTACAGAACTAGTACTATACACACTATCATGTGTCTCAAAAAAGTTAGTCGAAGTTCTATTTCATTTTATAACTCATGCTTACATCGTTTAATGCACTGTGCATGTCAATATTTTTATTAACCAGATTTTAGAAAGGAAATGTTAAAAATCCTGTTTTTCCAGAAATCAGATTATTTGTGAATGTTGTATAAACTATGTAATTCAAACAACTGCATGGATGACAGAGCTAGTTTTCATTTTGCTGGAGAATGCAGCAAATTAATTTTCTGATGCAATCAGAATGAAAGGTAGTTTTTCAACTGTTGAGGGTGAAATTCACTCCTGTTCACACAGTCTGTACAAGGACCCTATATAAGTTTGGCTGATGCATGAGACCTTGTATGGGTAATCTACATTGACAGAAATTTATAGACCTGATTTCTTCAGTCTATTATATTAGTATTGTTCTGAATAGGCTAAAGCTCTCACTGGTGGATTTCCTCCTGCAATTCCATTCTTTTTACTCTGTCACCAATTTTATGATAGTTATTAAATTAGTCTTGTCAAGGATGGTAGCTTTCCAACATGTCCTAAAATATCACTAATTTGTTTAAAAAAGAATAGCCAAAATATTTTAAAATTTTTGCACTAAATGATGCTTATATTGACAATTAAGATTCTCAGTCACTAAATTTTATAAGAAACTATATAATAATGATATAGTGTAACAGGATTTGCAGGAAAAGTAGCTAGTAAAACATTTACATTTTAAGCCTAAAAACAACAATGATATTTTGAGAAGTATTACTTTCTGTTCTTCCAAATTAAGGTGCCTAAGGTGACTTATAAAATTCCTTGACTGATGGATACAGAATGGTTTGGTTTTCCACTCTGAAAGGACTCTATCATGTAGCGTGATTTTTTGTGCGTGTTTTGGATGAGGTGTTTCTTTTGTTTTTACAAATAGTTTTCATTCCAGGCAGCTGCAATAAAGTAGCATACTGTGCCCCCTTCTTACAAAGCTTGGGCTGGGAAATATTGCTCAAGAAGACATGAGAAGCCAAAGATAACTTCAAATGTCAGTGAAACATATTCTGACCATGCATTCTCAGAGCTGGAATTTATAAATGAGCCTCTCAGCTCCATCCTGCCACCCATATTTTCTGTAGTTCTGTCTGTGTCCCCACTTCCCAAGGTACCTGTAGCAGTTGTGGCCTCACTGGATGACTGCAGCCTTCTGCAGATTGTTTCAAAACCACATCAGTAGTTTAAGATCAAATTAATACTTCCCCATTTAAAATTCTGACATTGTGAAGAGGACATTTTTCTAACTTAAGATTAATGCTGTGAGTGGTTCCTTACCTTTTCACACAAATAATTCATTTTGCTCTCCACCAGATACCTCATGGCAGTGGGGCTCATGTCCAAGTTCAGACAAAGACTGGTCATACCTGACAAGCAGTCTCAATGATTGAGTGCTCGTAAAGAAATTTCTGCCAGGAAGGTGGTCATCTTCTTTGAATCATCATTCTTTGAATTTGTTTCATGCCAGCCTGGTCTTGCTGTATTTTGGTAGTCATCTCAAGGTCTCCTAGCTTGTCCTGAGTTGATGCTGAATTGTATCCCCATTCATCTGTTTAGTTCAGAAATGAGTTTTGCACCTTTAAAACTGGATCTGAGAGTGAAGAGGGGAGAAGGAGAAGCGGTGGAATGTCTGAGGTGGTCGTTTTCAAGACATAAAGTTAAGAGTTTTCAGCTTTCCTTCACGCATGGCCTGTGCTGTCCGCAGTGCGGACGGCAGGAGAGAGCTCTCCTTTGCTTTTTGTTAGTTTTTGGCTAGCTGAAGCAGAGAAGTTCTCCGGACTATGGGTTTTTTTCCCTTCTTCTTGGAACTGTTTGAACCTGCTCTGGACTGAGGAGCACCAGGAGCTCACACCCGTGGCCCCCCGGGCCTGGCCTGGCCCCGGCATTTCCCAGCGCCAGAGGGACTGGCACAGACTGAGCGAGCCGAGCTGCGACCCACGGGAGAGACTTCCTGAATTCATCATCTCTTCGGAGCAGAGAGAGGTTTTGTCATTTAGTATTGTTCATTTGTTGTGCTAGGGAGTGCTTTGCCTGTTAAATAAACAGTTTTTTCCACTTCTTTTGGAGGAAATCTTTTTCCCGAACCAGTTAAGGGAGGGGCTCCTTAAATTTGTTTTCTAGAGGAACTCCTTTGGAGGTTTTCTCCCAAATTTGCCCTAAACAAGGACATAGCTGCAGTTCCTGCTCCAGAACTGTGCACAGCTCGGTGTGCTGCTGGGTGTTTCCATCCCCTCCACCTCCTTCACGCAGTAATGTACTACCGATCCTGTGTCTCATCAGGGAAGTGAGAAGTGCTTTAAGCCAAGAGAGGGTTAATTTTTTGCACTAGCCAGCAGAGGGAGTTGCTGAGGAGGTGTCGCCAGGACCCAGGTGTTATTCTATACCCCTTCACAGCATTGCAGGGGACTCTTCTGAGGAGAAGGGCGTTCTTTCTGGTCAGGAGAAAATGTGTCGAGGAAGAGCCGAATTGGTATCATCACAGGCTTTCCATGTAAATTGTTTCTTTGTCTTATACCTCTTGTTATTAATATTGTTGCTGTCATTGTTCACTTTCCTGTCTCATTGGATAGTAAAATTGGTCTTGTCTCAACCTGTGATCTTTGCCTTTTGTGCTTCCAGTTGGAGGGGAAGGGGGAGTAAGCAGCAGTACTAAATTGGAAAATACCATTCCCAAAGCATGACAGAAAGTATATCCCTCATACACCTGCAGAGTCCTAATTCCTAGGACCTGAGGAACCACAGGTGGAGGCACACTTTGATCTCTCTGACTTCCTGCTTAGGGCTATCAGTGGCATCTATGCCCGAATGACATCCCCTCTTGCAGAACCTCCTCATTTGGTGGGTGCTGTGCAGGATAACTCAGACTTCTTGCTCCAGGCTCCAAATGCTGCTGCAGAGGTTAGGTATCTGGAAAGCAGGCAGGCCTCCCAATTGTGTGTACATAAATTATTATTTAGCTCTTCAGTCAGTGGTATGGGCAGCTTCATACTGGAGGCAAGGCAGACAGAGGTGGCTCCTGGACTGTATCACCTAACCCACTCCAGCCACTCTCTTGGGCAGAGCCACAGACAGCATGGGTGAGCTGCTGGTGAAGGGCCTGAACTGCACCTGCCTCTCAATTTCAAGTCACGCCAGCCATTTCTTAAACATGGTCCCGGGTTCCTACACTGATGTGCTGCTTGGTTTCTACCTCAACATTAACAGCAGCCTGAAAACCATATCCACCCCAAGACAGAAATGAAAGATGGAGTCTAAACTGTGCTTTAAAAGTGTCCTCAGATCTCTCCTTTAACCTTAGAGGGTGTCTAGCTGAAGAGATTTCATTAGGTGTCTGATTTTAGACGATGAAGTTTAGATATGACACACGCTAAGGCAAGATTTTCTCTCTCCATGAGAAATGTGTAGTAGTTCTCTCCACAGCTTTTGGAGTGGGTCTCATACGATTTTCCACTCTTAAGTTGGTCTATTTACCTATCTTTTTAAGGACCCATTTGTACCTTCCTTGCATCCAAAGTGGAATAAGTGGGCCCCAATGGCCACCAATAAAACAGCTGTTAGCAATCCGTTTTATACAGATTTTAAAACTCTTGGGGAAAGACCTGGGGCAACAGAGGCTACCACTCCAGGCTGAGATACCTCAGCTCTCTTTTTAGCATTTAGAAGCATCAGTCTACTCTACTTGGCTACAATGCATAATTCAATTAGCATTACCCCTTAAATTCTTGTCTGCTGTTATACAAACTGTTCTCTGTTTACTCCTGTGATCCCCTTATAGATGCATTTCCTACTGCCATCAGTCTGTATCTTTTCATGTTGTTTTATTTCTCTGCTAGAAGCCATGCAATTCTTATCAGCTCCCATAGTGCATCATCCAATCCTCTTTTACATGTTGCTATCAATATTCCATTCTTACATATTTTAATCTCAGTTGAGAATATTGTATCATCTTTACTTTGCTCTGATAAAAGAAATGTAATATTTTGGTATGAAAACTACTCTGTAATCCACATGAATATACAAGAGATTTGTTTTCTGTATTGAAAAGAGGTCTTTTTTTACAGTATCTTTAAATCAGAAAAGATATTACTTTTTAACATATTTTTCTTTTAAAGGATTAATTTAGGGCTCATGAAAGCTGCCACATTGACAGTTCTGAGAAAAGAAGCCTATTTAATTGGCCATGGAAGAGATAAGTAGCAGCAGTGTAAGATTCCTAAACTACTTACGCGTTCACCTGAAAAAAATCTATGATCCTGCTCCCATTCAAGTCAATAGTAGAATTCCCTCAAACCTGGTACTTCATTTGGCTTCTAAGTCTGCCCATGAAAATAATCCTTATGACAATGGTAGATGTGCTGTATTCTTAAAACTCTTCTCCAACATGAGATACTGTGAGTTTACTCTGAGAACCAGGCGCCTTTCACACAACTCCCTCTATGGCTGCTATCAGTCTATGCCAGGTTCACGTCAGTGACATAAAGAAGAGAGGGACTATAGCTCTTCACTGCTCTCTCAAGTCCCCCTGATGATATTAAGATTGTGATGGTATTAACTGTGTGTGATATATGACAAATTTCCTTCCAAGTCACATTTTAGCTCTAAAAGGAGTGAGAGACTTTATCAATAAATAGATGTATGGTGTCTACCACTGTGGTTTGTAAATGTTATGCCCAGAAGAAATCTTACAAACAGATGGATCCTTTTTACTTGATTCACTAATGTTTTACAATTAACTAATTAACAGGTTTATTGCCAAAATTAGCAATAAAAAGTGTTAAGGAGTTTTGACCAAAGCAGTCTGGCAATTACATAGATACAAAACAATCTGCATGATAGTTTGAGGCTAAACGTTCCTCAGATCAGAATTTAACCTGCTGTTTTCAAATAAAAGTTGACAAATAGGAAACCAAACCCTGCAGATTTTCTCAACCATTTCATATTTGAGAGCCTCAGCCTTAATTAGTATTAATTACAGGTAACACAACAAAAGTTTGAAGGGCTGATTATGCATTTTCTAGACAAACAAAGCTGTTTAATATACTACACTTTGGTGGACTAGCTTCTTTCAGTCTTCTCTAATGATATTGTTCTGGGTCAGGAATCTTTGTGCTTCTTGTGCTATAAATAATGTTTTGTTTTAAAGGGCACCGTATCATCTAGAAAAATATATCACAAAGGACATTTAAAAATCTTATTATTTAATACTACTGCAGGTTAGGAAGAGAAGGGGAAATTATTGTAAAAATAGACTACTGACTTTTGAGTTATCAGCTGCATAATTCCTATGTAAAAATCCATTCCTTTCAATGTGACACCACAAAAAGCAAATTAACAAACCCTATATAATCAGAGTTTTAAAAGACTTTACTAATTTTGTAGATTTATCTCTAAGACTATTTAATAGATGGGGACCAGTCACTCCTGACCATGAAGGTTCCAAAAGAAATGATATACAAAAATACAAAAGTAAGTCAGCTCAGGAATAGTTCACAAGTATATCTAGCTGGTGTGTGCGTCCATCTAATATGCACCAATTCAGTAATCACAGAATCACAGAATAGGTCAGGTTGGAAGGGTTGGAAGGTTACAACGGGTCAGTTATCTGCTCCAATGTACCTGCTCAAGAAGGGTCATCCTAGAGCACATGGCGCAGGATTGTGTCCAGGTGGTTCTTGAATATCTCCAGTGAGGGAGACTCCACAACCTCTCTGGGATACCTGTTCCATCTGTGGTCACCTGCACAGTAAAGTTCTTCCTCATGTGCATCAGTTTCTGCCCATTGCCTCTTGTCCTGTTTCTTGGCACCACTGAGCAGAGCCTGGCTCCTTCTTCCTGACACCCTCCCTTCAGACACTGACAGACATTGATGAGGTCCCACTGTGTCTTCTTGAAGCTGAACAGGCCCAGCTCCCTCAGCCCTGTCCTCATAACAGAGAGGCTTCAGTCCCTGCATCATCTTTGTCACCCTCCTCTGGACCTGTTCCAGGAGCTCCATGTCTCTCTTGCCCTGAGGAGCCCAGAACTGGACACAGCACTCCAGATGTGCCTCACCAGGGCTGAGTAGAGGGGCAGGATCACCAGCCTTGGTCTGCTGGCAATGCTCTCCCTAATGCACCCCAGGGTACCATTGGCCCTCTTGGCCACAAGGGCACTGCTGGCTCAGGGACACTTGGTGTCCACCAGGACCCCCAGGTCCTTCCCCACAGAGCTGGGTTTTCCAGCAGGTCAGCCTGCTGGACCGGTGCTGGTCCCTGGGGTTACTTTTCCCCAGGTGCAGGATCCTGCATTTGCCTTTGTGGAATTTCAGATGGTTCCTTTCTGCCCATCTCTCCAACCTGCCAAGGTCCTTCTGAAGGGCTGCACCTCAGTCAGGGGTATCAGCCCAAGGCTTCTCTCAGCTTTATGTCATCCATGAACTTGTTGAGAAGGCATCTGTACCTTCATTCAAGTCATTGATAAACAAGTTAAACAATGATTTATTAGCCTATCCATTGTGAGCCATTATGTTTTCTTATTGATATTACATATTGCACCCTGTTTATATTTTTCTTTTTGGATTAGATCTATCTTCTGAAGGTAACACTTAAATTGACATTGCATTCAATTTTAGTAGAATGGAAAGAGAAGTAAGTATGTAACTCTGTTACCAAGAAAGGAAATTATAAAATTCCATTTTCTAAAGAGTACAAGAATATATGTTATTAGTTCCTCCCAGTATCTAACTAAAAATTACAGCCCTGTTTAAATTTCTGGTAAGGAAAACTGTCCTTTAAGTGACCAGAAAAATAAAAGAATAAAGTTATTTTCTTTTTGAATAATGGTATAAAGCCTGTATAAGATGGATTTGATAAGATATGACTTGTTATTTGTTTGAATATGATATCCATACTGGAAAGTTTGTTGGGACTGGGAAAGTTGTTGCACTTAGCTATTGTCTTAAATGAAAGTTAAGGTCATTTTTTTCCAATGACTGCATTTTATTTCATTCTTATGCTAATTTTTATTCATTTCAAAGGGACTATTCCTTTTCTGACTCATAGTTATGTGAATGAAATATAGACATACATTCAGTTTGGTTTTAATGATAGCTTTTAATTTTATATTTAACAGAGTCAATGAATTTGTTTATCTTACTGTGTATAGTAGCTTGCACTTTTTAAGAAGTTCATTTTATTATGGATTCAATTAATGAACTGAAGCATATTTGCAGTAATTTATTCACAATGGGCCTCTGTGTCTATCTCAGAACACTGCAAGAGAGGTTATAAAGATTGGGGAAGTTTGGAATTGTTTCAGATTGTAGAAGTTTTCTTCCTTGAAGTTCCTAGCATATACACTGGTCAGAATATTTCATAAGGAGCATATGTGCTTAAAGGGAAAAATATCAATTTATCTCACTTTTTTTTTTAATTGGTGGATGCTATCATTCTCTTAGAAAGGGGTGTTATATTAACAGAAACACTGAAAGATTTAAATATAGCAGAGCTAGTGGACAGTGCTATAATATAAAATTTATCCAATTTGACACTTGTTAACAAGTGCAGTGATCCATGAAGAAGATTCTTGAGTTTTTGTGTCTGCATTTAAATTAATGGTTTGGGAGTAGACCCTATTAGTGTGTGCCACATAGCTAGCAATTCCTTAAATTCAACACAAACCATGCACAGGCTGGGTTTTGCAAGGTGCCCAGTTATGGGTGTGATTGGAACCAATGCTTTCTTGAGCATTCTCATCACCATGTGTCATTGAAACATGATGTAAGATGCTTCTTCTGTTTACCTTATGTCTGATATTCATGTTCCCAGGCACAGGCAGGGGGGAGGAGAAAGGGTACCTTAACAATATTACTACGTTTTTCAAATATAAAATAAGAACATACATAAGTTTTCAATCTATCTGACCTTTAAGGATTAGCAAAGGATCCTCAGCAAATCAGCACCTGAACCTTTAGGGGCAGTTGATGAAGTCATGTGCCAGTGTGGCCTATGGGGCTGTACAGTGATTCCCAAGAACACTATAGGTGTTATGTGAGGGAAACAGAAATCACAAAATTATGATCTGAGGATCAGAAAGAAGTAAGGTTTTGACCTTGAAGAGGTTTAAGAGTACATTCTGAACAGCTGTCTGGGACATAATTAAAGACATTTTAACATGATAAGCCCTGAAGAATGCAAACCATCATCTGTGCACAAGGAAGAGCAAAAGATATTGCTTTTATAGCTGTGGAGCTTATGGTCAGAAGTGATATGAAATATTAGAAATGTGACAGTTTTATAATAATTTTATACTCATTGTAATAATTTTCATTTGCAGCTTTTTGCCACTGAATCTCTGGAATGGCGTTAAGTATTTCTCACTTCAGCTTACCCTGCAATATTGGAGTGTCTCTGTGGGCTTTCCTTTTTCACATATCTGTGTGCTTACAAGTTGCAAGCAAACAGGAATTAAGACGATGTCTGCTATTCAAGCTAAGAAAAGAATGAGGAACAAGAGTTCCCAAAGACATTCTGTTAGGTGAAGAATACACTCCCAGATCACCTAAAGTCTCTTATAAAATCACAAATGTGGTATTTCAAGCAAGAAAATAAGTCTTGTTGACTTCTGCAAACTAATGATTGCCACAAAAAGGGAAGGTAAGAAGATGGAGATGAGGAAAATCAGTACATTTTTTTCTTCTTCTTCTTCTTCAAACTCTGAAGCAGTTTAATCAATATCCCCTGGACCACACAGAGGGCACACTGTAATTTAGCTTTTCTGTAAAACACAGGATGGACTATGTAATTCACCCTGTGGGTTCATCACAATGAAATTGAAAACCAGTGATACATTACACATGAATTTATCTTCTCCTGAGAAGTATGTATAGGTCCAGAGCAAAGAGAACACCATGTAGTTGAAACAGAAGTGCTTTTATTAGTACTGGGCAAGTGCCGCAGTTTGGCTACTGGTTTATGACTGACAGCTTTGGCTCTCTGAAAGCCTCTCTTCCTTTAGTTAGGGGATTATTTCTCACAAGTTATAGTAGTATCTGGTTCCTCTGTTTAAAATTCACTAATCAGTCTGATATATGACTGTAGAGCTAAACAACAGACAAAACACCATGCACTATGCAATTAAAGTATTTGCTTTGTCTCCTTAGATAGTTACTTCTACATTAATTTGACAGAAAATTCATCCTTCACAAACTCAAACCAACTCTCCATTTTATAATCATTCTGATTATTTATCTTAATCATCATCATAGCACATTTAGTCTAGATTTGTCTGTTGGGAGAGATTACATTTATAAATGTCACATACCTTTCCTTTTGGAATATATATGGCAAAGCTGTGTCCAAAACTCTGCACGCAGCACAATAATCCCATTATTCTCACCATTTCCAAACTCCCATCTGAGATTTC
>WAAG01005776.1:2059-15778 GCA_013390105.1 Tichodroma muraria
TAGTGGAGAAAAGTTTCTTCATTCTTTGAAGTATCAATACTGCTGAGATCTGGTAAAAATGAAAGTTTGTGGGCAGATCCGAAGTTTAGATAGAAATCTCCCCCAAAATTATTTTCAGGGTTTTTCTGTAGTAGTAAACCTCAGTAAATTGCCTCCTGTGCAACTGCTAACAAGTTCCCCCAATACTAGGAGAGCAGCTGGTGCAACCTTTGATTTAAACCCAAAAAAGACAAAATGCCTTGGATTTTAGGAAGATTTGAAAATTTAACATTTATGACCTCTAGTTGTCTGATAGCCCAAGAATCTTCCAGGACTGAAAAGCCAATGCAACATGTCTGTCAGTAAAGCAAGAATTCTTTCCCTCTGCGGTTACCTGAAATTGCAATTTCTTTTCCTGATTTCAGGCTGTCGGCTCTTAGAGACTGTTGGCAGTGCAGGAGTGAGTGCTACCCATGTTGCATTTTCCCTCAGAGTAATTTTGTGTGATGCTGAAACTGGGGGTTATGCTTGCCTGGACTCATTTAACTTTTCTTCTCAACAAAGTGCATGGCAGTCTTAAGAGCTCCATGAATGACATTAAAAGAAGCCACAGCAACAGGAGATGCTTCAGCACACTTCTGCTTTTTTCAAGGCATGAGAGGCAGATAATATAGACATGCTGTGTGTCTCAAAGGGATTTTGAGTAGGTTATTTCAGCTTGAAAAGGGATTAGACTTAGATGACTGCAGTGTCATGTGGTTGTAACTAAAGGTGCCTATTGAGGATAATTCCTTTCTATAACTGAATCCCAGCAGTTTTGTCATCGATGAGTAAGTGGAGAGAGGGACAAATGGTCCGTTTGTCATAGCGAGTGATACTGAGGCAAGAAAGTGCTCCTGAAAGGAGACATCAAAATGCACAAGCTGCATGGAGCATCTTCAGTACCTGCCCCTCCTGCAGTGACAATGAGCAAGTGAAGGGGAGAGGGCAGAGAGGAGAGCATGGTGTTGGCTTTCTTCTTCCTTTTCAGTTTTAGGAGCGGATTGGTGTTGCTTGGGTGACTCTATGCATGGTTATAAATGCAATCACGTCCATCTAGCAATTCGCGTGTTCAGATACTTTCCTTTCCTTATAATAACTAATGCTCCTGAAAGGAAATTTGCTGCTCACATAGAAATAACGTTTTTCCTTTAATCCTATTTGCACTTGCAACTAATATCAGTTTCTAATTAAATCAGATTTTTTATGTAGCAGCAAATTCTATTCAAACAGATCATCTGTCTGTGGATGTTTCTAAATAAAAAGCCTGGAGGTGGGGGCGATGATGTCTGTCTATAAGCACTTACAGTTATTGCTTATAATAAATTGGCTTTTCACATAAAACTTCTCTCTCAAACCTAATTAACTTTTATATTTTCTAAAACGTCTTGGCAGCCAAGGCAACATGCCTACTGCCTGTTCAGTTCTTTTATTGGGTTGAACTAGAACTAACATTTAGGTAGAATACATTTTGACATTTGAATTTGATGTAAATGTTTCAGGGAAACATGCATCCTCCATGGGTGATTCTCTTGTCACCATTATGATGTTGTACTGTAAATATACTTTGTAGGTGGGCTTTCAGTAAAATCAGTGATGCGTTTATTGCTTGTTCGTGGTCTATTTTTCCTCATAGTATAAAATCACAGCTCCAAGTTATTTTTTTTTAAATTAAAGTTATTTTCTAGAAGTTAAGTAAATCAAATTGTATGTTCCTGTGTTACTTATCAGTGATTATCTCTCTGCAGAAGGAAATGTTAACTCTCATTTTCTGCTGTAAGGGTAAATAGACATTGTCAATTTGAATGTTTGAAAATGAAATAATTTTGATATCATGATATAGTATCTTTTTAATATATCCTGTTTTTCTAGCTAACAAGAACAGTAAAAAGACTTTTAAAGCAATGTTAAACTCCTTTTAAAGGAATGCTTAAGGCTCTCCTATTGACTATTCCTCTTGTTAACCCCTGCTCCTGTAGGGAAATGGCTCTGCCATCATCTTGTGGCTTGTACCTGAGTGTCTTGTACCTGAGTTGATTATCTCATGGCCTTTCTGGAGAAGACCACTCACTGGAAAGTCTGAGCTCATTATTAGGGGATTCAGCTAGAGGAAATTATTTCTCCTCTTACCGGCTTCTCTTTGGTAAAGCAGTTACAGTAGATTGTAGGTTACTGGACTTCTTACACTAACAGGAATAATGTTTTCTGATTGAGGCAAGATTTTAAGCCTGAGGTTCTTCTGCTGCTACATGAGAACAAAAATGTGGTGGCACCTAATTCAAAGCAGATCCTATTCAGTTTTATGATCTGTAGGAAATTTCTTCCAGATTTTTATAAAGTAAAGATACAGATAAAATGCTGATTTGTGTCAATATATTTTACTTAGTATACAATGCATAAAATGCAAAATTGATTCTTTTTGGTTCAATGGTAAATATTAGCATTATGAAGCAGAGGTACTCTGTGGTTCATATTAGGTTGTGATAAAATTTATAATTAGTACAGTGGACTTTGAGCTAGATGCTTTCTTTATATAAATTGTCTTTGGGTCATCTGAAATACCAGTTCTCAATACAGGTTGAAGTCTTAGTAATTGCAACAGGTCTCATCAGAATTTTAATATGGAGTATGTATGGTTTGAGTTCATGTCTATTCTTTATTTATAAAGTGTTTGTAGGTTAGTTTCCATTGGATTTAATGTCAGAATACAAGTTTGGGGTTTCTTCTTTACCATGCCACACTTAATATAATTAGATTGCATAAATCACATCTTACATGTGATAATGGTGATATTGTGAGTCTTTATGAACTTCAGAGGAAGCCAAGACTTGGAGCTTGGCTGATGGTGTAATGTATTTGTTCTAGTTTTCAGGGTTTGATTAAACTCAAATCCAGGACATGCCAGTTTGTGATATCAGTAATCTTAAAGCATTATTTATATATTTTTTAAAAAAATATTTCAACATCTTGACAGAATTCCGAACATACCCATGAGTGGCTAATTTAATAAAATAATTTCAAATATATAGTTTAGAAATAATTACGTGGCATTTTAGGATTAATTTCTTCTTTATTCAAATCTATATTAAAAAAAAAAAAGATAGGGGCAGTTTGTCCCTAATAATAAGGAACTGTTGGTGTAGATTTTAGTAATAATATGGATCTGAATTTAGCTGAAGTTTTGATTGTGCTTAGACTGGGAAGCCAGTCCTTCCTTGTGGGCGCAAAGGGGAATATCTAGTGTTTGTGCCTCGTTCTTTGGGTGGAGGAGGAGCCTGCTGCCGCACGTGTGCAGTGGATGCGGTTGCCTGCGCGTGTGGGAATGTAATGTAATGTAATGTAGCTGTGTGTACCCAGCTGCCCCGTGCAAGCCCCGGGCTGGTCCCGTGCAGAGCTCACGGCGGTGCCCGTGCCCGATCCCGAGCCTGGCGCCGCTCCGGCTCGGGGCCGCGCTGGCGGCAGCAGCGCTGCTGGCCTGCCCGCCAGCGCCTGCCGGGCTGAGCGCCACCTCCTGCAGCAGCCTCGGCTCTGCCACCTCCTGCAGCAGCCTCGGCTCTGCCACCTCCTGCAGCAGCCGGCAGAGCTGAGCAGGCGCCCGGGGGCAGGAGATGCTCTGCCGCATTAAAGGGTGCTGCGTGTCCCACCCTGGCATGTGTTGTCCGTAACCCCCCGCAGGAGCTGTCTGCGTCAGCCAGAGCCCTCCAGGCCCTGCGCTGCTGTGCTGCCGTGGAGTCTCTCTCGGATAACCTCTGGTTCTCATCTGGACAGTTATTGTTTTAATATTGTGCTGTCTCTTCCATAGCCCTGATCTCCAAAATCGTTGTTTTGTTGGTTTTGTTGTTAATTTTCTTTAAAGTAACAGCTGTTAATTAGCAGCTGCAAGAATAGTCTTGACAGTTTAACATCAGACGGTGGAAATTAAGTAGGCCTGCTCTGTTCCTGCTGGAATCAGCAGGGCACACATTTCCATTAATTTAATTTTCAAACAATTTCATGTTTTCTTTTTGCTTACAGCATTTGAGGAAGCTGGGATTGTTTAGTGACTTCTCAGTGCAGCACTGTTTTTGAAAACAGAGTTTTGACTCTTGAAGTTTCCATTTTTTTATGCTCCACTGTTCCAGGGCAAGTATGTGCTTTTCTGTAGCGTATATATGGTTCTAAATTTTTAAACTGCCATTAAAAAAATTTTTGAACCTCAGCTTAATACTATCAAAACATCGAGTTTTGATAGTACACAGAGGATCCAAATGTTCTTGTTAACTTGTAGTAGGTTTTAGAGTTTCTGTTCATGTAAATGTTTGAAACCTGACTGGACACAGCCCTGAGCAACTTCCTTTGATTCTCCCTGCTTTGGGTGAGAGTGTTGGACCAATTAATCTCCACAGGTTATTGGGACTGTGATTCAACCATGGTGATTCCGAGGCATTCAGCAGTTTCCAGAAGCTGAAAGAGTCATTCCAAGACCCAGCTCTTCATTGGTAGCTTGTCTTGCAGGATCTAGGCATAAGAATAGTGAGCAATCCAGAGAAGCAGATATAGGATAGATGCTTATTACCCGGATGACAGGGTAGAAAAATTGAGCATGAACTTCTTGGTGCAAACTTTGGCATATTTGAGAGAAAACAACGAAGGTGTATTTGAAAAGGATGAGTTGCCCATTTTAGTTTTATTAGTGCCTTTGTTTAAGGTCATGTAACAGACCTACAGCTTCTCAAAGGTTTCTAAGAGACTTTCCTATTATAAAGTAGGATGCGGCTGAAAAAGAGGGGTAATATGGTTAAAAAAATGCATGTTCCAAGATGTTCTGCAAAATGTGTTGTTGGGCTTACAAGTAATTAAATGTATAAATGTGTTAATGCACCTTCACACTATTGTAAGGAATTTTATTGCTAGAATTGTAGTTGATTGTTGATTGTAGAATTGTTGAGTGCTATGTAGCATATCTGACTAGAGAATCATTTTGAAAATTGTGGTGTAAAAAGTAGGACATTAAACAAGCTGCATTTTTGTGATTTAGTAGGTGTAAGGATCTCTTAAAAAAGAAACTAGAAAGCCATCTTATCCTGTACTTACATATTTGGATAACTAATAAAACAAAAAGACTATAGTTGGGATTTTCTTTTCAAGTCTAAAAGTAATTGATTGGAAATGAAGCATGAGAAATTTCTGTCCAGAAGATTTTTTTTCTAAAGTATTTGTAGCTGAATGAAAAATGTCTTTTAAATGAAGTCGTCTTTCAGCATATGTTTATGCCAGTTCTGGTGATATTACTCATGGAAAGTCTCCTGTGTGGATCTGTCACAACCTAAGGGAACAAATTATTCCCTTTTAAGAGAAGGGGGAAAACAAATATAGCACTACCTAACTGAACTTTTATTTCACTAATTCCAGATACCTATTTTTGTCAGTTTTTTCCCCCCTTTTGGTTGCAATCTTATGAAGGGAGTTTGTTGTCTGTAAAAACATGCAATTCATTAACTCGTTTCAAGTTTGTGGGGCTATGGTCATTACTTTTATTTGTGGTTTTTGTTTCACAGAGGTTCATACATACTTCTGTTAGTAAAACAAAATGAATGAGAGGGTGTCCACTGTTATAAATGGTTAAAGGATAGAATGTAGTACATCTAATGTTTAGTTCACTTTCATTTGGAGATATTTTATTCAGATCTCATACTGTAGATGCCCAGCAGTTGCATATGAGAGAAGTAAAATAATAATACTTAAAACTATGACAATGAGGAGCCCAGAGACATCATGGACGAACTGTAGAGGCCTAAAAAGAGAATAATGGGTAATTTAATAATAGGGCACTCAATCTACTTATGTTGCTCTACAGACATTTGAGTACATCTTCCTGCCTTTAATTCTGTCTGAGAAAAGTAACTGAGTTAAGAGTGCTTGTTAAGGTAAAGTAAGCTTCAGCTGACTGTTTTTTGGGTTGTTTTAGTTTCACATGAAAAATGTTGCCTTTTTCTGAAGATGAGTAACCTACTCTTTTTCGTAACCTGCTTGTTTGATTTTTTTTTTTCCCTGTCTGTTGCTGTAATCTTATTTTTATACTGTAATGCTGCAGTTCCTTCATAGGGATTAATAGATTTTGCTGGAAACACTAAGCTAGTACCTCAGTTTTACAACCTTTTTTCCAATGAAGAAAAATATTTTCCTTGACAGGCAGAATGGATCACTTCCTGATAAGTGTCAATTTTGAATGGTTATAAACTAGATCGCAGGAAAATATCGAAGGAACTCTATTGTCCTATATTAAGAATGCCCAAAACCGTTAGCAAATTAGTGCTCTAAAAATTATGAGTGCACTGATTTAATTTGTAGAAGTGATTTTTGAAATGTAGAAACATGTTGTTTTGACTGGGTCTGCACGAAGCACTTTTACTTTATGTAACATTTGTCTTAATTCTGTTGAACTGAAGAATAAACTCATTAGGTGAATGCATCTTCTGTAAACCAAAACAGCTTACTTTTTTAGGTGAATTCCAAATGAAAGTAAACTAAAAAGAAACTATATGGCTAGAAAGATGTGGAAAGAACACTTTTTCTTAGTGTTTAATACCTCAAAGAATTTTTCCTGCCAGCATTTATTCTCATTCCAGAACTCATAATTTACTTTGAGTTCCTCTATGTGGAAAACCTGGGTACTTCAGAGTTCAGTGAGCTGTGCCAAGAAGTGTCTGTAGGTTAAAAATATTTAATATGAAGTCTTTGGAATCAGCCTCACTGTTAAGAGGGATGGGGAGGGAGCAGAGAAGAGCAGCAGCAGAGGATCTGTGATTCCTTCCCTGTACGTAGAGTCCTTCTACGTTGCGTTGTTCAACCCTAGTAGAAGGGGTTATAATTGACTCCACCTTTCCCTCCTGGACCTGTGCTGAGTAGAGGGTTGGGCTAGTAAGGAGAGATTGAGTAGTAAGATCAGTGGTATTGTAGGAAAGCACAGAGGGGAAACAGCATAAAGCCTGTCTCTGGCCAAAGTTACGGGTCAGAATTTTGCATGAATCAGGGCTGTGGAGGCGGCACAGCAGCACTGGCCAGGCTGCCTCCCAGTTGCCCAGAGTGAGCATTAAAGAAAATGACAGTTGCTGGAGGTGCCGTTCTCCAAGAGGCATTTTCCTCCATATGCTGTGGTCTTGTCCGGTTATGCTCCACTTTGGGGACAAAGTCTCCCTGAGAGTTAATGTGACTCTAAGCTCCAGCCTTTGGTCTGGATTAACTGACTGCATTTTAGGCACAGCAGTTGCTGCATCTGTGTTGCTCGTTCTGACAGATAAAAATGATGCGGAGAGCCATTATAGCACTGGAATGCCGTGTTCTTGTAGCCTAAGTAATTTCAAACTGACTGTTCACATGTGATGCTTCTTAATGCTATGTTATTTGCTTAAATCTGAATGCTCTATGAAGCTCACTGACAAATAAATTGGTCGAGTGATCTGTATTCACTCAAGAACCTGATGGACCCTCCTCAGTGGGTCTTTTGTTTTCTTGAATGTCCTGTGTCCCACAGAAGGGTGATGTGAGTATGGCAGTGCATGCAGTAGGGCAATGTTTTGGCTTAAGAATTAAATAGGCTTTAGTCAGACATTTTTCCCCTGTTTTATAAATTGTCGGTGACAATGCCAAATACAGGTGGTACTAGCAAGCTCTAGGTATGTCTTTATAGGCAGGAATCTTTTTTTTTTAAAGTCTTGTTTGTTTCCACAACCTTGATACTTGGTAATTCTTCAACTTGAGTTACTATACATGAACATGAACTACCAGGATTTAGGGTTTTACCCTTTGCCTCTGCTATTTCTGAAAACAGCCAGGATAGATCTTAGCTCATGTAAGATCTTGCATGACTGGAAATGGACTGGGTGAAACACCAGCTTTTGCCGTGTGCTATCACTGCAGGGGTTTCTGCTTGGCTGAGTTGAGAAGAAGCTGCTGGCAGTGTTGGTGACAGCCTTCTGCTCTGGAACTTGCAGATTCCTTTGGTCTGCTGTGTTTCGTGGTGTTGAGTCAAGCTTATCTTCTTCACCAGGTGCTTGAGAACTGTGAGGGACAGGGGCTAAGAAAGGCTGCTTATTGAGCCCTTCACTGGGGAACAGTTTTCATAGCCTTTTTGGGGAGCATCATCATCTTTTTGGACTGTGCCATGTTTCTAATGTGCATCTAGGTGATTTCCTTTCAAGATTGTCTATAAAGGTATGAAATGTAAGTGTTTAACATCACCTAGGGTTTCCCTTCTTTTTGAAGCCTGACTGCCAAAATTGGTTGTGTTTCTTTTGTCTTCCTGCGTTTTCCTCTTGGGTAAAAACAGGTTAGGTAAAATCCTGTGAGTGTCTGACTACATTTTTTAATGCTGTATGTACAGTTTGTTCCCCTGAATTCACTGGGATAATTTAGTTGTGCAAAACCACTGAATGCTGGCACAATTGGTCTTGAAATTATGAAGTATATTCATAAAGAGCATACCCATTTCCATGCCTGTTATATTTTAGAAATGGACTGTCATTTCCTATGTCAGTCCTAAAGCCTTTTCTATTTCCTTTCTTCTAGTGGTAATTGATTATAGGTAGGTAACTTTTGAACATATTTGAATGCATCTGTTTTTCATTTATACTGCTTAGAATTGCTGCTGTTGCATGGTGATCATATAAAATGTGCTTCTTTTGAGTTAAACTTGTCCCCTTGCATTAAGGTAATGTTAATTCTACAACATTATCCGTATTGTCACAATTTCTTTCCTTGGCATTGCTGTGGCAAGGAGACGAGCAGTAGCTAAATTTTCTCTGAGGTTCCTACTGTACTACACTGTTTTAAGTAAAAATAAATTACTTGACTGTTTTTTAGTTGGATGGTTAACTTGGAAGTAGATTTTGGATCTGAAGCTCAGATTTTAAAGCTCTGTGTAAGACCAGAAAGGAGCTTCAATTCCAGCTGCTTTATGAACAATGACAGCACTTGTTTTCTGAAACTGTCAATGAAAGTGGTGGGGGCAGTCACAGGTGACTGTCACCTTCCGTCTTGAGACATGCCACCCTAGGTCTTTCACTTTTCACTGCAGACATGGGACATGTATTTCTTCTGGGGGTGAATCCACAGCACCAGTTTTGTTCTGATAACAGCATCTGGCACTAGATTGATTTAACAGGCTCTGAGGTTTGCTCTTTTCAGATATGCGCTTGTACGGCAGCTTCTGTGCAGCTCTGACATGGCCACACGCTACTGTTGTTTTTTCTGCCTCCTAGCACCACGTGTGAAGCTAAAGCTCTTTGACACCTGCCATTTGGACCCTTCTCTTACTGAAAAATGTCATCGTTTTCAGACAAGATGAAGACAGATATCTGATCATTCTTCCCTTTGCAGGGATGTGCTGAGGGCATGGTTCATACACAGCTGAATAAAGGATTCCAGACTGGAGCTATACAGTTAGTTTTATTAGTTTAGTACGGTAACTAGTTTTTGATTTGGGAGTTCATAGAGAGTTTTCTTGTAAACAGACATTGAGGAATTCTTGCATTTTTTCTGTTCTTGAAAGACTATAATTTGGTATTTCAAGGCATTAAACTTTGCATGTTGTTCTTCATCTGAAAGACTGTACTTCGGTTCTGTAGGGGGAAGTTTAGTTTTGCATGTAAGCATACTAGAGAAATTGGGAAACACAGTATCATTGTAAGACTAAGTGTTATTTTAAGATAAGTCATTTTTTATGATCTGAAGCAACAATACCAGCACTGATTAGAGTATCTTGCCAAAGATGGATTGAAACAGGCCTGATTCTTTCCTCTTGAGTCGGTTCTAAAGATCTATACTGTCTACCAGGAAAGCCATCAGCTTAACTGATGCTAAATATCATTTGTGGCTGAACACAGGAGAGAAAGAATTCCTAATGAAAGGATGATTGCCTTGAACTTCTGTCACTTCAGCAGCTGCTTGATAAGGTGCTTATTTATTGTCCCTACTGTGGGGTCAGCAAGCTGTAATTCTTTGTATTATTTAAAAAACACGGATGAATTAGATGCTTTTTACCTTGATTCTGTTGAATAATGATTGCTTTCTAGTATAATCCTTTTTCATGATCCTGACATCTTTGTTATACCGCTACTTTATTGGTGGTGGGGAAAACACCAGATTATGAATCTTGTCTATCAGAATGATCAGGCTTTTGAAAATCTCTTTGGCTTTTTATTCTTTGAATACATTATTCAGCATATGCTACAACCTTTTAATCTTGCACTTCCATGATTTATGCTTTTCGTATGAAAAAAGCAGAGCCACAGCTGTGTCAGAGCCAGGGTCTGTCAGTCCTGGTGTCCTCTTGTTCCAGTGGTGAAGCGTGCATGGCTGCACAAATCACAGCCCAGCCTGTGCTGTGCTGCAGGCTCCAGGTGGCCGCAGTCGCCACCACAGCAGAAGGAGTTGTGCTGTGCACAGCGCAGAGGTGCTGGAGTATTCGTGTGCCCAGACATGAGTTGCTAGGAGGGGCAGGTAGCTCTGCCTTTGGTAACGGTGAGGAGTTGAAGGGGCCACTCTTCTGCCATGCGCGGTGTCCTGCTTGGCAGGAGCAGAAAGAGCAAGACAAGTCAAAATGCAAACGAGGGGGTTATTGCTGTTTCCTGTGAAGAGCTTTTTTGACCTCTCCTAGGTGGTTCTCATTAGTCATCAAAAATGGTAGTGTAGGGAGACATACAGCAATAGATGCAGGCATCCTATTTCTATAGTGTAACTCAACACTTTTGGATGTTAGGCTCTTCAGGAACTAGTGGTGACTTCTGTGTTTGCAGTAAAGCCCAGTGGATTTCTCATTCATGAAGTGACCCAATCTTCTTTTGTGTATGCACTTAATTAAGTCTTCCCTGCCCCATCGTAGTTGGTTTTAATCATAACATCTTAAAGCTTGATCCATTCCAACTGTGTCTAAATGCAGCATTCTTTTCTAGAGAATATTATGTAATTTTATTTAATTTTATTTTTCTGTCCTGGGTGATTCATAACCCAGTTATTTTAGTACATAACATTGAATAAACCTTTGACTCTTTTTTCACTGTTGTACTTTGTGGGAGCCTCTGGCTTTTGTAGCCACAAGTTTATGAACAATATATTTATCAATAAATATGTAAAATTTGGGTTAGAGGAACTAGCAATTACTAAATTACGATGGTGAAGGGAGATTTTTCTGGCAGATCATAATTTTAAGGAAAATACGAAAATCTTGGCCCATTTTGAGGTTGACATACCTTCTGCTTTTAGAGTGACCAGGATTTTCTTCCAAGTATTAAACACCAGACTCTTCTTTGTACTGGTATTGTTTCTTAAAATGTTATTTTAAAGGATTGAAGTTGTAGATCAGGGATTTGGAAGTTGTTTTTTCTCTGTAGGTTATTAATAGAGTGTTCCATTTGATTGTAGGGAAATTACCTCAATGTAATATAGAAGTCTGAAATGTTGGTAAGCTTCATGAAAATGTCAGGAGGGGGCATTCATCTTTAAACGCACAAGTGTCTAACCTGATACATCTTTTCTTTGTTATACATACATTTGATGTTTTACATAGCTTTGAAAAGGTTTACAATGAAAGCTTACTACCTAAGAAACTTGCAAGTTTGAAAGTTAAACCACTGTTGTTAACTAGCTGGTTACATGTAGTCTTTATGCGTTTTTGTAGGTATGCAAAAGCTTTGAATTTAAAAAAGAGTAAATTGTAAGTATTCTTAGATTTTTATTTATTTTTTTTTACCTTTTACAAGCAAGGCTCTTTTTCCTGTAAAAATTAGGAGATGGAAAATCTGTGTTTTCAGAATGAAATAATCTTTTCAGACCAAAACAGGTAATGCTTGTTTAAGCTGAGTAAGAAAATAACTTGCTTTAGTAAATGTTAAAAGGCTTCTTAAAGTATTTAGGATATAGGTGACGTGGTCTCTCGCATAAAGCTGAAGGCCCACCAGGTGGTGCTGGTGGAATACATTTAATGTTGCCTTAGCTACTAAAAAAGCATCTTAACAACTGTGAATGAGTTGGTTGCAGTACAGGAAAACTTAATTCATATGTGACAAGCCAGTTTGTACAATTGAAAAGAATACACTGTAATATTGTGTAGTGGCTTTGTGATTTGGGCACTTTTAATTTTTAGAAATTGGATATAGATGCTGAGGAAAAACCCTTATCTCTAGGATGGCTGACGTGGGATGCACAGTCCCAGATCCTTTACCTGATTTTTTGTTAATTCAAAGAGAAGTTTATGAAACTTGTTCATTCATGTACTAGAAGCGTATTGTATCAAATCATAACCATGTGCTTATTTGCCTACTACATATTGACTTTAAAAAGCAAAATAATTTTTCACTGAAGTTGTTTTAACTGTTTAGATTTGGTCAATCTTTCCTCCTAAGGAATGCACAGTAATGAGGGTCTCATTATGGGGCCAATTCTTTTGGTTTAGTCTATTAAGCGACTTAAAAAGTCAAACTAGAAACAAATTCTGAAGATTCACAAGATTTTAATACAATTTCACCAGCTCTTACGGAGTTTTTTTTTGTTTTGACTCTTTTAAGAATTGTATCCATTATAGAAATGGGAAGAGGAGATTGAAGAACAGTGTGGACCACAGTAGTTTGGAGTAGATTTCTATTGCCTACTCATTTGAGCATGTTTGGTTTTCTCTTAATATGCCCTGACATAAAATATATATACATTATTTATCAGAGACATGATGTAGAGCATTTAGCAAAGTTAAATTAGCTTAAATTGTCTATAAAGCCGTCTCCCTTTTCAAAGGAATGGTGAGAATGAAATGTCAGTGAACAGAAGTGACTTTCTCATGTCTAGTCAAAAAGTAAAATCCAGAACTGTTGACAATCCCTAAAGCTTGTAATCTTAGTATTTTCACCAAGCTAAATGTTCTAGCATTCTGTGTGCCATTGTCACATTAGTAACCACCTCACTGTAGCCATATCAAACCATGTGATAGCCACTAATAGTTCTGTGAAAATTTGGTTGACTGTTGCTGAATGAACTCGAGGATGGTTTCTTTGGAGCATGTGGCCTTATGTGGTTAATCTGGGTAAAAGATTTATTTAACGTCTGGGTTTTGCTGTCTTGGGCACAGCAGTGTGAGGTTCTACATGAGTGGAAATTCTTGCTCCCCTTTTCCACATCTGCTACACCAAATACTTCATAGAGTAACTGCATGCATATACTAAACCATCTCAGAGTGGATCTCAAGTATGCAGTGCATGCTGCTTCTGAAGGTGCTTTTTATATCTTGTTCCCTTTTCTTGAGATAATTTTTCACTTGGCTTCCCCCCTTCTCCTCACCCCAGTGTATAAATGTTTTTGCTCTTGAGGAAAGGAAGTCTGCTTTTTTAAAATGTTTCTGCCTCCTATCCTGAGTTTTAATTTTATCTACTCATTTTAGCATGGAGTTTTTGTACTGCCTACCTTAAAATTTGGCACAAGTCACATATTACCATAGAATGACAGTGTTAGTGCAATCCTTTTGCTTCTGCAAATTGTCAGTGTAGTATTAATGAGAAACATTAGAATGTCAAGTGTGTTAAAATTCCCATCAAGGTCACATCAGTTTTTCACTGCAGAAAATACTGGGAGAGGATTAAGCAATAGGCTGTGTTCAGTAGTACAGTTGATAGTAAAGCACTGTAAAATAAGACTGCAAAACATTGATTTTTTCTTTTTAAATCTAAAATTATATTA
>WAAG01005781.1:266-11338 GCA_013390105.1 Tichodroma muraria
AGTAATACAGGTACGTCACCCTTATGCTTGAAGTTATGTTGTGAACAGATTTGCATTGTTTGAAAGGAGTGTGATAGAGCTGCAAGCGTTTATCACTTCTTTTTAAGATGTAATAAAAGGGAAATAAAGTGCATAGCTCTTCTGGTTGATGTAATGATTTCCACACTTGCAGTAGTAGGTGAAGCAATCTATTATATAGATGATGTCATTCTTTAGACAAGTTTGAAGAAAAGCTTAACTGTTTGTAAAGGATGAGGAGGAATGAAGCATGGAACTGATTTCACCTGAATGTTGTCTGATAAGAGTGACAGGAAAGCTAAAGAGCAAAGGAAGGCAGGTGGTCTGTCCATGGGACACATGCATTACTGCACGTGTGTTCAACTAGACACCAGGGGCTGCATTTGTGTTTTGACAAGCTGTGTACCACACAGGTAAAGGAAAGGGGATATCTTCTCTTATAAATTTCCTTAGGCATTGTTTTTCATATATTTTTCCCCAGAAACAAACGTGCCTCGCATATTTCAGTGTAATATTATGAAATCATCATACATCTTTTCTGTGGTTATGTTGATACACATGCCAGAGGCAAAGATAAGTATTTGTTATACCTAGATAATACAGAATAGTCTTCCCAAATTTATAGCCCTAGTTGCTTAGTATGTGTATTTGGAGTGATACATTTTAATTTAATCCATACTTCTGGAGACTCAATCAAATGGGAAAGTAGAATTCTATGTTTGTCTTAATTTAATCAGCTATTAGTGTTGTGGGACATTTAGAAAGACATATATAATAGGGTTTTAATGATGTTTACCTCTGAACTTACCATAAACTGTTCCATTGACTCCGATGCTCTTGAAGCCATTGTCTGCCACTTGCGGTAATTTAGGAATAGTCAGTAAGATTTCAAGTTCCTCCAGGCTCCCTTATTTAAGCAGCACTAATGGGTATGTTCTACTGGCCACCAGATACAGCAGTGCCTGCATTTTAAGCCATGTTAAAACAAGATGGGCTGTGCTACAGATCCATTCTGTGTAAGGAGAATCATTTGTGTGATATTATTGTGTAAAAGGTACTTAAATAATGGGAGGTTTGCTCAGTATTCTTTGATTTTTATAGAGTGGAACTGTTCCACACATTCCATATTTTTAATAATTTTATTAGCATGTTTCTCTAGGATCCACAATTGAGTTCTATTTTCTCCATCCTTAACTGCTGCTATGAACATTGTTTCACACTCTCCCTGCTCCATTTTGGTTTGTAAGAAATTGTCCAGTAATTTCAAGCTTAAAGTGAGTTAAGTCATCCCCACTGCATTCTCTCTATAGTCATACCCATATGAATATATATTTTTTATCCATGTTTTAAAGCTGAGAACTGACAGTTTCAGTTAGATTTCCCCTTCAAAATAATTCAACTCCCTTCTACAATACAAACCAGTTAACTTTTTCCTTTTTGAGATGTATTATGAAAGAAGTTTACTTGGAAACTTTCATCAAGCCTCTCCATTAGCTGAAGCATTCAGTGGTGATAAACTTGCAGAGTTCTACAGCCATCTGCAGGAATGCACTGATACTGTGGCAGAATGGGATGTCACTGTTTGCTGTCTGTTTCCTTCCTCAGGTGAGAGATGTTAATAGCACGGATAGGCATATATTGGTCATTACCAATTCA
The DNA here is from genome assembly GCA_013390105.1 of Tichodroma muraria. Taxonomy (NCBI): domain Eukaryota; kingdom Metazoa; phylum Chordata; class Aves; order Passeriformes; family Sittidae; genus Tichodroma; species Tichodroma muraria. The sequence goes on from WAAG01005781.1 coordinate 1,941, forward strand.
TCTGATTATGGAATAGAAATCAGTCTTCTTGAAAGCATTATTACATCATAATAATGTGCTGTATCAGATTTTCCAAGTTAGTGTATGGAAATTTGATAAGTACTGTTAAACAAAAAACGCTCCTCCGCACCTGCCTTCGTTAGTAAATTTTGTTTTGTTTTTTCACACGTGGGATGATAGTGAGTACAGAAGCAGGTAATGAACCAGAGAACTAAAACACACGTTCAGGAGTATCTGCTGTCCTTCAGCCATTTTATTGTGTTGTTCTTCTCAGTGAGTGGTGAACTTTTAACTCTGATAGTGGCAAGGGTGAGAACTACCTACCAGTGAGAGAGTGAAGAACCCCCTTGGGTCCTCAGTTGCTCAGTAGGTTTATTGCATTTAAAGCAGCTTTGCTCTGTGTTCCTCCGCAGAGCAAGATGTTTATTTGGAGAATGTGACCACGTGGTCCATGGACTGCAGGGGTCAGGGCAGATAAAAATCTGACATGGCCTGTTACAAATGTCTTGGAGAGGTGGATGTGTGTAACTGCTGAAAAGGCATTTGTCAAAAATATTTGCCTGTGGAGCTATGAAAATTATGGAAAAAGAGATTGTGTTGTGTAGGCACGGATCTAAATGTTTGGGGAGCTTAAAGAGACAATTCTAGACATGTTACCACGGTAAGGGCAATTACCTTAGTTACCTTGAGAAAAAGAAATGATAAAGAGACTGCTGCTATTTAAGGACAGAATAGCAAAATTTCCATCAGAGGGAACATTTCACAAAAATGTGTAGATGCTTGTGAATTGCTTTCGATGTCATTGCTTCTATAAAAGTGTTTGCTGTATCAAATCTGTGGGGTTTATTTATGGGATTTAATAACTAAACTTTGTGGGGTTTATTTATTATTTCAATAGCTTTTTTCTATTTTGTTATTGCTGCCTTCCTAGTGTGTCTTTATTTTTGAGACTCTTATTTACCATGTAGAAAGGAGAATCTAAACACTGTGTGCAAGATGAAAAATGAATAAAAATTGACAGCAGCTTTTCCAGTGTTGTGTTTAATATGTTGAGGCATGACACAACAACAAAAACAACAACAACAAAAATTCTTGGCATGCTAGTGTAAGTTCACACCAGCCTGGCTTTTGCAGCCCTCTTATTTCCCTCTGCCACAACTTTGCCGCTGCTGTGACACTTGCAGGCCTGCTCGGCCATGGTGCAGCTGATGCCCTGTCCATGCTCATATTTTTCTTATTGACAGTGAGTGTTCTTGCCAAACGCCAGGGACCATAGTCACATCTGTTTGTCTCCCAAGCTTGTCTGAGGCTGCTTGGGAACACTTTTTATCCAGAGGGCAGCTTTAACTAGGCCTAATACTCTGAAAAGCCTCTATTTGTAAATGCATACAATGAGGCGACAAGTTCCTGTTGTCTTTCCTTAAAAATTATTCCATTTGACACTGCTTGCTCCAGTCCCTGTCACCAGCATGTCAAAAGCCAGGTTTTCAGGCAAGGTGGTCTTAACAAGTTTTATTTTTTCCCTAATAAAATGCCTAGCTTCCCTCCAGAGCACTATTTATAAATGATAGCTGGAAGCAAGCTAGGGGTAAGTAGAGAGAAGACAGGCAAATGGCTTTCTTCCTTTCTGTAATCCACGCTCTTCTGATTTAATGCTAAGAAACATAATGCTGAACCTAGTCTGATTAAGGGTCAGAGTTCTCCCTACTTTATAATACCCCCATTACAGTCATTTCAAAATGTGCTGTGCAGCTTCACAACTCTGCTTCTTTTTGTCTAACCTGCCAGTTCCAGAGCAGTAATAGTTCTTGTCTGATCCCCTCTAGATAGATAAATAAATAAATAAATAGATAAATAAATGTCAGCTTTTTGTTTTGCTGTGATTTACACTGGCAGAGCATATCAAACGTTAAGTCCTGGTGAAGGCAAATGCAGCTTTACAATTGCAAGTTGGCTGAACATTTGATGGTAGTGGCCATCAAACTGGGTTTGACAAAGCTTAATTGGTGCCTCAGCATATTGTTATTTATTTGCGGCGTAGGGAATTTTTGACGACAACAAAGAAATACCCACTCTCACCTTGGCTGGTGACGGGGTTGTTGCGATCGGCAAAGGCAAATGATTCATTTATGCTGAAGGAACAAGGCTGCCTTTCAGACATTCATTGATTTTAAATTAAAAAGTAACTGCTGTGTTCTACATGAAGGGTGACAACAATAACAAAGTAGTCCTTACTTAGTGTTATTTGTTGCAACTCCATTCCCTGTGCCTGGAGGAAAAGTGGGGAGACCCCAGTTCCATAATCTTACAGATCAATAATCTAGATATCTCAATGTAGTGTAACAGATAATCAATTCTGGTAAAATAACTCAAATGCTGCTCACTGTTACTACTGTGGCTCGGGTCTTCAGGTTCAATTGCCTGACTTTATTAATTTTTATCTTTCATCCTACTTGTATTCCTGGAAACTTTCTCCCATTTTCTTTCAGAAAATGAGTTTCACGCTGTAGAACATACAGCTTATCACATACCCTATTCTGCATGTTTGATACCAGTGTTAAATACTGATCCATTGGTGATCAAACATCTCAAATATCTTTTCTCTAATTACTGTTTCCCCATACCGTATTTAAATATTCATTTTCTTTATCGTAAAATCAGTTATGAAAGGGTTACACTTCTTGATTTCTTTCTAAATTCAGAACTAAAAATTATCGTCCTGTTGGTTTACTAGTTCAACTGTGTTGAGCTTCTGGATATTAAAATAGGATAAAATTTCATATTGGAATTGCAAGGAAAATTTATCTTAAAGGGAAAAAAGTGTTGAAATAAGGGTTCACTAGGTGAAGCTAGAGTGCATTTCTCTGTGAAACATAAGTTTCTTGGAATATTTTATAATTTAAATACAAGCACTTTGTACTTTTTACTGTACCTTTTTAGAAGAAATACGCAGAGGATTGTACATTGTCATCTTGCTCATCAAGGCATTGTTGTCATTCTTTTACATTATTGAGTAGATCTGAGGTCTCTCAACAGTATATGACCATTTGTTATTCATTTAGAAGCAGCCTAGCTTTAAAAAGTTTATAAATGCCGTAAAGGCTAAGTCATACATCCACACTGAAACCAGATCCCATGAGTGACAGAGTGTTACTATGCTGCAGTGGATTGTCAGATGCAATTTTCAGCTTGTAACTTTATCAAAATTCACTACACTTATGGGTAAGGAACACATTTCTCAGTAACATTTATAGATACTTATTAAAATCGTGCCGTTCAGAAATTGCTGCATTCTTCCCCCCTTCTGTTTAGGTTCTTTAAAAAAAAAAACATATCAGCTACATATATTTAATTCTACAGGCATTGTGTATTACTTTAAGAAAAATAATAACTGTAATTGTCCTTTGAGGTTCTATTCCAAAAGTCAACACTTAAAAATTACAAATTTACCATTTTCTGTGGTGCTGACTTCTAATAGCTGGATTTAATGCAATAGCATTTGCTTGTTTGCCATCCTGTGCATCTCCATCAATTTTCCAGTCTCCAAGTGCAAGCTCATAATTGTTCAAGAAGCCTACCAGATACTGTGCTTCCATGGTATTCTCACAACTTGCCAGTGACTTAGAAGAGGATAAATTGTTATGCTACAAGTTTATTTCATGCACCTTTGAAGAGTTTACTGTTTCATGTTTTCTCATTCATTTTTCATCTTACCTTAAAAAAAATTGATAATATTTTCCATGTAATAAATGCTGCTCTGACAGTCAAGCATTACCAGCCAATTGATAACCTACAAACAGCATTGTGATCTCTTTAGATAATTAATCTTAGCTATTTTCCTGTCAGGAGCAACAGTGTTTTTGTTTTATGTTGAGCTAGAAAGATTGCCAGTTTTGAAAATTAAAAAGCATTCCCTTTATATTTATATTTATTCATTTCAGTAACAATTTATGATGCTGCATTTAGATACTGAGCACTTGTCAAAAAACATAATTATGTTTCGATATAAACAAGATTGGTGGCTTGACTATGCAGCTTCATCCTGGTTGAGAATGTTTTGATATAGGTTCAGATTATACAAGCTGTGTATTTATGTGGCAGTTTTCTTCCTTTGTTAATAGTTTTCTCCTATAATTACTTGCAGGCAAACCAGTGTACATTTAGGATCATTGTGCATGGGAGACATCAAGCGGAGAAGGAAAGCTGCTCCCCTGCCAGGACCCACAGGTAACCAATTTCCCTGGGACAGAGCACAAACCACAAGATGTTAAATCTCTAAACACAAAGCAGTAGGTCAGTGACCTGGGGGAAACCTTGATAAATTCAGTAACTTCCCATATAACTTCAGATATGTTCTATCCTTATTTATTAATAAAGATTAAGAAATAAATAGGCTCCCTCCATTCTCCCGCAATCATTGCCAATTTCCAGTCCTTTGTAGCACAGCACTTCTGTAAAGACAATAAATCTTTTTTCATATACTGAGGCAGCAAAGATTACTGCTTATGTCTCTTCAAACATTACAAGGAAAGAGACCTGAAACATCTTGTTTTGTGCACATGAATGCTCTAAATACCCTGCACAATATAAGTTAGGATGTGAATTCTTGGGTAAACAATCAAAAAATGGTGATAAAGCTGTGAAACACAGCTTTAAAATTAGTGCTGTAGATTAAATAGGAAGCTCTTGTAAGCACATTTCTGAAAGATTTTTACAGATCTTGCGAGGTCACAACCATTGGATGCATTTTGCTGATGTCACAGCTGTGAAATGACTTTTTCAATACTTAGCAGTGATTTATAGGACTCTCATCAGTTTGTTGTATTAATTATATATGTGCATACTGGAAGGATTAGGTTGTATGTATGCCCATGTGAGCCTTTATATATATTTCTAATACCAAAATCTGGATTGCATGTCCTAGTCATACATAAATTACTGCAGCAACATTTGCAACACAGAATTTTCAGATATATTTCAAGTAGATGTCTTTAGAGAAGCTTAATACTTGTATTCTAACTGAATTGCCCCTCCTGAAACTTCTTTGTTTCTAACCTCAGTGGCAGAAACAGACCAGGAATAATATAAAAAATGTTATAAAAGCACCTTAGTGGCAGCAGTATGAAAAAAAGAGAATCTATGGGTCAGCTTCTAAGACTCTGAACATATGTGAACCGAGAAAGAAAAATACTTAATGGCTGAAGAGAGAATAATGTAATTATTTCTACAAGGTGATTTTCACTTCACAACTTTCAAATACTAGAGGATGTCATTTTGTACTGAGAGGTTATCAAGTATCGTGAAATTAATTTTATTATTCACTTTACCTTGAGCTTTCAGTGTTCAGAATTTTATTTTACAAGCTGGCTCTTCTGCATAACTTTGTAAAGCCAATATTTTGATACTAAGGCAAATATGTGGTCATTCAATGTTACATGTCCACGAACTCACAGTTTTAGAAATTGTTTTGCCCCAAAGTTTGCCTTTACATGAAGAGCAACAGAGAATAGTGGTGGATAAAGTTATCATATGAGATACCTTTTAACTGATGTGCCTTCTTTTCTTTTCAAGTTCAAGGTAATCTTTTCAGTTTTGTTGTTATTAGGAGGATTGAGATTTTTTTTGTGTGGTCTTAGGAAAGTTGTTTTTCTGCACTTCATCCTTGTGAGTTTTTAAGCAAATAGAACCTTTGGTAAACTTTGAATAAGCTTGTACCTATGTTTAAGTAATGTATAGTACTCTAGAGATTATAATCTTCCTACAGCTAAATTATTGTTTATCCATCACAGGCCTTGTTTTTTGTCAGTGTTCCATATGATTTTATGAAAGAAATGGGTTTTTCTTTTAGAATGAATGTACATTTGGAAATTTGGATTAAAATAAGAAATCGCTTATTGGATTATTCTTCTCTCAGTAGTTTTAGTTAGCTAAGGTGTGGGAATAGAAGGGCTTGATTTTATGTAGAAGAATTTGTGAACTTCCTTCTTGAAAGCAAACAAGGACAGAAGTTGTTCACATGAGCAAAAGTTGGAAATGAAAAACGCATTCTCCTAATAATTGTTGGTATTCGATATCATAGTGAAACCTGAAAGGCTGTCTGTAAATGACTCACTTTCTGCAAGTGTTTTCTTGATATGAACTGCAAATTGGCAAAGTTTCATCTGAGTCAATGTGTTGGTTGAGAGTATTTTCTAAATTCTCTTCTGCATTTGGAAAAACGTACATTGGTGAATTAACTCTTGTAAAACTGTGCACAGTGCTGAAAATGGTCATTTCTGCCTTTAGGTTGAGTAGTACTGGTGAGAGTGAGAGGTGATCCGAACGAGGTATCAAAGCGCGTTCCCTGGGTTTGCGTCTCGCAGGGGTCGCACCCGCTACTTTCAGACACCTTACAGAGCCACAGACTTCTGCAGCAAGCGGTGTGATTGGTTAAACATTTATTAATTGTGACAAGAACACACAATTTATTTCAGTACTCCAGCTTATTTACTGCTCTTTCACCTTTGTATTTTGTATTGAAAAAGTAAAATGAATATTGATAGAGGTAGATATTGATTTCTAAATTTATAGCCCGTTCTCAGCCTGCAGTCAAAGTCACATACCAATGGGTTTGTGTATATTAGTAACAAAGGATGTAGCTTTACTTGTACAGCATTGAGAAACTACTGAAGCAAGAAAGTTTGAGCAGCACGGAGTATTTTACAGTTTCAAAAATGTCATTTGTAAAGGTGAAGACAAGATGCGTTGAATAGCAGGGAAGAAAATGGGAGATAATATAGGCATGGATGGTTAGGAACTGACAGTACTGATACGGGAGTGTCATATTCCGTCCTTTTTCCTAGAATAAATTTTCTATTTTGTGGATGTTTCATACATCCCATATGTGTATTGTTGAACCTAGATAGTTAATTAATCAACAAAAAACTGATAGTAGTAAAAACTGATTACTTCCCACAATTGAAGTATTAGGTGGTGTACATTTTAAATACTCTTTTGCATGACTTCTTCCATGAAACCAATATTATTCCAGTGATTCTGTTCACATGTGAGAACAGGTCATTCTCAATGACCTTCTGACCCCTCTGACTACCTGAGTGGTAGAGCTATTTCATGTGACACTGACATATTTCACTTCAGCAATACAGTGCTCTCAAGTTTGTGTAAGGACCTCTTAGACAAACTAATCCATTGTCATGGAAATAGCCCTACCAGTACTGCCTCCAGTTTAATGAAAATAATAATACAATAGCAACAACGAAAAAATAATTGTTAGAGAAAGAACATTCTTTGCAAGGTAGTGTTTCTACTTCATATACATGCACTGGGAATATTTGCAGTAATTTCAGTCTCATATCAAACCAATAGGTGCTACAGAATTTTACATACCATACATTGAAGATGCATTTATCGCAGTTCCTGTCTAATTGACTCTTCTGTATGAGATTTTTGATTTTTATAATCTCCTGTTAAATTCCTAAGATATTTTAGACTTTTTTTTTGAATAACAAACCTCTAAGTCTTAAATGTTGGGAAAAAAATCATCAAATTCTGCTTCACATCTCATATTTGTATGCCTTGTAAATATTCATTTCTATTTCTAAACAATCTCTTTACTCTGGTGTTGTATAGTGTGGTTAACAGTTTGGAGCAGTGTTGAAAACCTGCAAAAACCAATTATAAGAAGAGAAAGCTATTTTGTATTTAAAATGTAGAAAATGTTTGTATAAAATAGATAAGTTACTAAGCATGTAATGGGCACTTGGTAATACTTACCTTTTGCAAAAACAAATTTCAGATGTCATATTCTTTATCTAGTTGGCATGTTGCATGCACATGCTACACTTCAGGCTGGTCCTGATTGAAATGACCAAGTTAAAAGTCTCATTTTAAAGAATGTGTTTTAATGAAAAATATGACAGTTTCTTAATTACAGCAGAAATACTGAGCACTGCTATAATGCCATCATGACTCACTTTAACAAGGTAATCAAAAGGGTACATGTTTTCATTCCTTTTTAAAAATTGCCAGCGGAACAGCTAAGCAAACTATTTTGCTGATGCTTAATATGTCAGTGATTAAAAATCAGACCTGAATATCTGCAGAACCAAAATGATGATTTGAAAAAGATTGTGATTACAGTGTGATAGCAGAGGCTTGAGGCTAAGTTTGTAGTGAAGGTCAACTTAGTGTGATAGTTTCAAAGGAAAGGTAAACTTTTGGGTACTTGGATAAACTGACCTTAAATTTCCAAAACTCTAGACAAACTATTATAAGCCTTTTTTTTTTTTAACTTGATTCACTGCTTTTCTGTCTACCAAATGTACAACTCTATAGGCAAAAATCCCTTGTCACAGGTCAATTCAACATTGGCGTGTTGTGAATCCTTTCCTTTGCTGCATTGCACCATTNTAACCTTTTCCTGCTCTTTTTTAACCCTTTCTGATCCTTAGTCTGCCAAAGTCCTTCCTGGCATACACTTCATGCCTGCTTGGTTGTCCAGCCTATGGGCACGTGTTTTTCTTTGGTTGGTGTCTGCAGCAAGTTAAATTTTAGGGACTTCTTTCTGTTTCTTTGTTTCTTCTATCATATTGTCTCACTAAACTAAAAGTTAAAAGATTGCAGAGTGCCATCCAGTATTGAAAGCTGCTGTCCCTTCAGAGCAAAAGGCTTTGTGTGTTGAGCTTGAGGTGGCTGGTTGAGGTAGGGCATCTTACATATATGCACCAGAGTTCAGCAAGTTCAGTAACAAACTTCAGAATTCCTGCAANGTTCAGCAAGTTCAGTAACAAACTTCAGAATTCCTGCAATTCAATCAGAACAAGCTTATCCTGGAAAATTGCTGGTGGGTTTCTTGTAATCTTGAGAGAAGACAATATTCTACAGGCTGTACACACAGCCTCTATAAAGTCAAGAAGAAACATTCAGTTTGATAGAAGATGACTGTACCTGTCTTTTCTAAGTGCTGCTGTCTTCTGAAATGTGGAAGCTTCAAAAATAATTCCCTGAATTACTCTGGTAGTCTTTCCTAATTTAGCTGTTTCTGGTTATGGAAACCATTCAAATTGCCTCTACTGGGAGCTGAACTTCATGATCCTTAATGGGTCCCTTCCAACTTGAGATGTCCTATGGATTTTTTGGCTTCACTTTCACGAACCATAAACCAGCTTACCAGAGAATATAACCAATGAGAACACCCTTAATATAGTGGAAATTTGGGGGGAAAAAAAGGCTAAACCAGGCATTATTTTCAAGTTTCAAAGGTATGTTTCATCGAACAGTTGTACACTTGAGGACTAGCTTTGAGTGAAACAGAGATGTCAGTAGGGAGACTCATCCCCAAGGGCAGTTATGCGCTCTGCAAGTTCTGCACATGCTCTGCCGGATACCATAATAAAGTG
>WAAG01005899.1:0-10846 GCA_013390105.1 Tichodroma muraria
CTTCCTTCCTTCCCCACTCCTTTCCTCCCTCCCTCCCTCATGCATATCTGTCTTGGTCACTCCTCACCAGACTCAAAGGGCTGTGAAAAGGGCTGCCTCGCCAAATGCAGTCAGATCACAGTGAAACAGGCCCTACCAGTTAGGAAACAATGAGGCAGCAGTTCCCCTCTTCCCTTCTGCTGGACAAACCACTGCTTCATACTGACAGAAATGTAAATGCTTCTGAGCCCTCGTGGTCTGTATGAGTATGAAAGTATGAATTCAGTGTATAATGAGGTGCCCTCTGGTTCCAGCAAAGGATTAAAGAGATCAAGTTTTGTTTGTCATTTGCAGGACAAAATCAAGGATGAAAAGAATCTTTTAGAAAGAAAAATTATGCTTTGTCTGCTCTTTCAAAAGAAGAAAATCTAATCACAACTGCCTCCTCCTTCACTTTGCTTCTAGAATTACTTCTAGACAGAAGGGAAGGGGGATGAGAAGATTTTCTGTTTTAACTTCAGGTTTGGAAGTTCTTACTAAGAAAAAACAAGCAAACTTTTTATTATTGTGAAACCATAGAGGAAAAAAATTGGGCAAATAAAATGCTATGAGGTAATTAAACAATTTTTCTACACACAAATCCACCCTGCCTTATCTCTAATATGGAAACTTGGGGATTTTGTACTGAGCAGCAAAACACTAACAAAGACTTTAAAGCACATAGCTCCCACCAGTATTTCCCTATGCAGTCATCCATAGATATATGATTGTTGGGGTGTCACTTTCCCTAATATTTGCAAAAAATTGTACAGCTGGATGTAAGTCACTGTGTATTTATTGACCTGAACAAGTATGCTTTAAGAGAAAAGCCCCTCAGTTTCCATCAGAAATACTACTGCCATAATGCACATGTTATAAAGGAACCTGTTTTATATCAAAGGAGGAGGTTGTTTCTCAAAAAAAATGGCCACAAGTCTTTTACTGAGCCATTTATTTCCCTTGCCGCCATCATCATCACCCCTTTTCCAACACATATAGTCAGGTCCGTGAACAACAGTTGTTGAGTTAGTGAAGTTGCAGAATTATATGATTTGCTACCTTATGATGATTTGCTTTACTTCTCTGGTGTTGGACTCTTTCTCTGGCAAAAAGCAAGAATTGAAACAAGAGATCCATCTAAAGGTGAGACATCTGCATGAGACTAATGCATTAACCTACTCATTGCAAACAATTCCTGTTGCATCCTAATCATCACACAAACACGGCCAATCTCCAGTCATGACGTCAAAAATATTCCCTTCCTGACATGTTTACTCTTCAGTCTGCCACCTGCATGCCCCCACTGGCAGCTGAGTGTTTCAAAAATGAATCCATCAGCTACTGCTGGGAGCAGAAAGTTAGTCAGTGGCACTTCTTGCTCAGACTGGAAATGGAGATGTTTATTTTTCATCATTGCAAAGTTACATCTAACCACCCACCTCATAAATAATTTTTTTTTTGCTTCAGGTCTGATTCACAAAGTCTCTGGGTCATTCCCAGCCTGGCAGCAACTGGAAAGATGGGGGTGTCCAGGCCTCTGTGTCCTGGTCCTCTGTGTGCAAACAGATGAATCAATGCACAGTTTTTACTCTGGGCTGCCTGTAAAGGTACTCCCAAACTGGGATCTGCTCCTTAATTTGGTAAACTCTTTTTGGTAGCTATCACTGTAGGCAAGAAACTGAGACTGATGGAGAAAAACAAGGATTTTTATGAATCAGATTGCATTGAGGGGTAAACCAACCAAAATAACTCACAGCACAAGCCTGATTCTCTGTTACGAAGCTCGAGGCACTTCCACAGATATAAATAAACCAGCAGTGTGGTACCCTGCCGCCATCACTTGAGCAGTGTGTGGAACTATTTATGCATGCAGGAGAGCTATTTCTGCCACCACATCCCCTGGAGCATTGCCTCTGGCCCAAACGTGCCACTGCAGCTGCAGCCAGGGCTCCTTCCCACGGGCTGGGGACACGCTGGGGGCACGGAGCATCCCAAGGGCCACCGAGTGCAGACTCACGGGAGACTCTCCCCGACAGCAGAGAATTCTTTGAAAAGGTTGACTTAAAAATCCTCTGTGCGGTTTTAAGAAAGACATCCACTGTGCATAGACACAAACAACCTCACGGCATCATCAACTGTTTTACGTATTCCCAAAGGCCAGCTGCAGACAGATGTGCTTTCACTGACTGACATCTCAGTCCACCAATGATTATTAACTAGAAGATATGCTGTAGGCTAAAATAAGTAAGTAAATCTCCAAAGGGAGATTTAAATACATTTTTTTCCCTCCAGCAGTATTTGAAGGGTCGTATTTTGCCAATTTCAAGTAATATATTGAAATAATTTCTGCTTTTGGAAATAATATTTCATTTTTCAGGTATCAAATGAACTTCATTATTCTTTTTTTAGTGATTCAATCTTGTTTTTAAGATAATACAAATTCAACTCTCATTTTTGTAATGGCAGGATGTTAGAAATGAGAAGCTCAGAACAGTTTACTGAGGTAAGATTTACTCTGACTCATAATAGAGTGGGAAGGGATTCCAGCACAAAGCTGAGGTAAATCAATATACATCACCTGGAATAAAAATAAGAATTCTGCAGTGATAAGGGAAGAGCAAACCCTGTTTAAATGTATAAAAACGACTGAGAATTTTTTTAAGTAAGTAATCTGATGTAACAACATTGTTTAGAACCAACAGATGCCTTTGAAGCATTTTATCAGGAATGAGCTATCTTGTAGAAGCTCTGTAAGCTAAATAACAGATTCTGTACTAAGATTCTGTAGAGCTAAGATTCTGTAAGATCTGTAACAGATTCTGTATCGCTATCTGCACAAGACCATAAATAAAATATATAAAGAATGCTGCAAAGCAAGGAAGCTGATTCCCTAATTACAGTCTCACAAATCATCAAAATCACCTCAGGGTGCTCTACAGCTAGCTTGCTCCTGTCCTAATGTTTCTGTTCTTCATCTTTCAGATTCATAAAATAACTTATGTAGCTTAACTACACTCATTATTCCAGCCTCACTTTTTCACTTAACAGCACCTGTCACAAGAGTGATGGTGATTTTTGAGTAGAAGGGTAATGGACAAAAAAACTCCTTATGTTTTGGTTAGCATACTCAAAATACTTTGGTAATTTCTTCTGGAGAGGTTTATTAGGATATTTAGCTTTCAAGTTAAATTACTCCTTGTGTCTCTAAAACTTTATGATAGAAGTTGGAAACATGAACTCCTAAGCATGTCTTTATTCCTTTGTTATGATATTAAAAGAATTTGAACCTAGAATGGAAAAGGTGTCATACAGTATTTCTACTATAACATGAAGAAGAAATGGTGTTTCATTGCTCTGAAATTAAATCTAACTTTAATGAATTCTCATTAATTTCACTTCACAACTGAAATCTGGTTCTGATTTCTAGCACACCTTTGGCATTCAAAGCATGTGTATTTTAGAATTTGTTCATTCAGTCCTCAAAATGTGCAGTTTGCCATGAAGATATACAGCCTGAAATATCATTATCAATGACTACAACAAGTTGTATGGTGTTACCTTGTTGAATATGGGCACATTATTCGCCAGCTTTACTGCAAACAATTTCAAATAAAATTGAAGCATCACATCTGTTGCCAATGTAAATATAAAATAAGTAGGAACAGAGACTCAAATAAACAGTGACTAACTTCAGAATAAATGCAAGTCTGAATTTATTGCTATGTTTAGAATTTATTAGTTCTCTGCCTTTACTATTTCAGAAAGGCAGCCAAGTTCTACCTCCTAAAAAAACTACACTAATGGCTGATAAAAGCCTGGGCAAAGGAGTAGAATATTTGTGAATCTAGATCTGTGAAATGCACTAACTCCCCTGCTAAGACAAAAAAAAGTAGGTTCTGAATCATGACAGGGATGTGCAGACCTTGGAAGCCCTTGGGAAGCTTCACCACTGTCTTGGATGAGTTTTAAGCTAGAGAGTGTAAAAGGTATAAAAATGAGTTCAGGATGGAGGAAGGGGAGGCCGTGGAGAACAGGGGGCATTGCACTGGATTCCAAGAGGCTTAAAAATTGACATGCGGAGGGAAAGGGCAGCTAGAGCTATGTGTTCACAGATGAACCAACACCTTCCAGCCACATGGAAACAAAACGGCGACAAGTCAAAGACCCTGTGATTTTCAGAAGCAAAGACTAATTTTTTAGATGTGCAATGCTGGCTTGGGGGTACATGGGGTGGGTTGAAAAATCCATGTTGGGAAGCCATGAGAACTAGTACTAGGCAAGATGATGGCTCGTGACTGGCACAGAGCAGTGTGAGAAGGGAGTTCTCCACAGATGAGCTGTATCAATGGGTAGAGTTACATGTGTATGAGCAGGTTGATATGCAACAAATTCTTAATAACTTAAAAAGAAAAGCAGCACCTCAGATGGTGTTAAGGGAATCATTACTATAACCTCAGACTATCCACAGTCACTTAACTAATTTAAATCCTGGATCATTCCTACTGTTACTGTGTTACTGTTTTAGACATGCTCCTAATTTGTAGAAGGTTAATGTGGATTGTTGAAGAATTCAATTCACTCCAAGTGTTTTTAACAGCCATTAAGAAAGTGTATTTATTGTAGAAGAAATTGATTCCAAAATGACAGGGCTCCTCTATTCTTTATCCTCTTTTGGGTTATAACATGCCAATTTATTGAGAAAATACACCAGTTTGCACAAATTCCTACCTCTTTAGTGAGAAAATAGAGGAGGGATTTATTCTTCCCCCAAGCCTTTCCATATTTTTTTTTTTTAAGATTATGCACTTTATGTTATTTTATTCAATTACTTAGTTATAATTCCACAAGACAAAATATTCATCTTTGGGGAAAATGCAATAAGCAGGGATCATTTATTCACCCTATTTGATTATTTCTGCCAAGTCTATTTCATTATCCCTGTCCTACAAAATATAGGGTAAAGTTTTAAAATTAGCTATTTCTTTCCGAAATACACCCCAGTACTAAAGAATCATGGATTTTACACACTGGGTCACATGCATCTGTCTATATATATTCAGAGCACATTTTTAAAAATCGAACTACTTTGAATTGAAAAAAACTGATATAATCTTTCCAGAAAATTACCAAAAGCTGATCTGTAGCTAAAAAATATCACATTTATTGGCAAGGTGGTGTGTACTGTTGAGGTACTTTGCATTGGAATAGTTCACTTACTGCAAAAGCAAGTGAACAAATAAGATAGTACCTTGGGAAGTGGTTATTTTTCATTTCTGCATTTACACAGGCACTCCTCTGTCCAAGTGGCTGCTAAATTATGGAGTAAAGTGAAACTATAAAATTCTTGAGTGTTTTAGTAGAACTATCACAACACAAACACCCTTTCTGAGTAACTAAAGAGGAATCATGTGCTTTGAAAACAGGTACGTCACCAGGGAAGTCAATCGCAGTGAAGCCATCAGCATTTGGTGATCATCTCTTGCTCCCCATAGGAACGTGTAATTTCAGCTCTGTTCCTGTTGAGGTCATAGTTGTTGTTCTCCAGAGGGCGGTGGCTGTATTTACCTTCCTGTCATTAATTCACAGACAGCCTTTGGATGGGGAAGTTGTTGAAAAGCCCACTCTTATGTACAACATGATAGCTACACTGACTCTCCAGCTTTGGCAAGACATAATCTAAGAAATGTGATCACAAATGAATTAATTCCCATGGACACTGCATATTCTAAGAAAGCCCATGGGATCTTCAAATCCAACAGCTGCTGTCCTGGACTATTTTACCTTATGTTGACAAACAAACAAAAGCTGTTAAACGGAGAAGATTGCTGAACTGGCCTGTCTTGTATTATTTCTCCTTACAGTTGTGTTGAAAAACACATGTAACTCCAATGTAACATAATTTTCTTTGCTTTCTCTGACGTAACTATCTTATGTAGCTGATTTTGGGTGATTAAAACAGCTGGTATATTATCTGCATTCAGACACATCTGGATGATTTGATAATTAGAAGGTTTCATACTACTTTAAAAAAAGGAAGGAGATTTTGATAAAACTCCCAGAAATTAACTCCTTTATGGAAGCCTGTGTGTTAACAACTCATATCTAAACAAAGTTTAAAAAATCCAGTAATACACTAACCCATCCAATGAGTGCTGAATTTTCCTAAGTGAGGTTGAGAAGAGGCAAAATTAAAACAAAAGCTTAAAATGTTATAGGCAGCATTAAAATCTATTTAAAACAAGTAAAGTAGAAGTGTGAAGGAGCCTTAACTTCAGAAATCTTATAAAACAAACAAAAAACCCTGTGCAGCTTATCAGCATAAACAGTCATGAAGAGCTGGTAGAAAGATCAGGGCTGTGGAGAGGAAATGTTTTTTTTTCTGTGTTGCATAATTACTTGCAGCACTTGAAAATTTCATCCAGTTTGTTCATTACTTTTATGGGTGGATTCTATGATTCAGCAGTTTGGAAAAGATATACCTGTTTCCTACAGGACAAAGCACGGGAAAGTGTTGGAGTTTTTTTTTTGTTTGATTGTTTGTTTTTTCATTTTAGAAGTGACTGTGGTTTTGATTTTCACTATTTGATCACTGAGGTGAAGGGAAGAGAGAAGCATGAAAATACAGTCAGTAGAACCTGTGCAGAGGGAATAGTACAGGCTTAACAGAAACAGCAAGCTCCCACCAACCATGAATTTTGGAAGTTTTTGACAGCTTCTGAATTTCCCCTCATGCTTGAGAACATTTCAAAGGCAGGATTGCAAAAGAAGACGTGACATGTTCCGTTCGGAACTGGAACTGGGGCCCCGGGAGAGGGAAGGGGCAGGTACAGAGGCAGCGCACGCTGTTTTGAAGGACTCATTTCAAAGGCGTCCCTTTCTCCCTCTCTGCGCAGGTGAGGATCACAGCCCGGCACACGAGTCACCGCCTCCCCATTTAGACAATAAGGAGGAGGATTAGTTAACCTGAGACTGCTTTAGCAACCTGTGCCTCTGACCTAAATACCGCGGTTAAGCACCAGGGTTTTGTGAATGCAGGACTCGAGGCATGATAAAGCCTGGGCAGCCTTTGCTCTAACCAAGTTTTTCACAAGAACGCAGCTGCCGTCTTGCACCTATGAATTATGAATTTCTCAATATATTCATGGAGTAATGTTGTCACCACAAATCTGAGGTCACAGAAAAAACCTAAGTAGTATCACCTCCTTAAAGCAATAATTAACATGATTAAACAGCAGCATCCAACCTCCTACGCTTTTGCTTTTTTCCCCTGGGAGGATTTTATTGGCAAGAAACTCCTGCTACATACTGATGTTCACCTTGTCCTTACCCAATGGCATGCCTAGAGTGCAGAAAAAAAAAACCCTGAAAAAAACCGCAACCAAACCCCAAAACAGATGAGACTTGGCAATAACTAAATGCTCAAATTTACAACTATTTGAGATTTTAAATCCTTCCTAAATTGATTTTTAATTTCTTTCCACTGTTTAAAACTCCATTTCTCCCAGGGAAGTAGAGAAGAGAGGAGAGGAAAACTACCACTATTTGAATACTACTTTTGCTGAGCCTATCATCTTTGTTAATAGCTTCTAATGAATAACTCACTCAGGAATAAACATGCTACCATTATTATTTTGTCAGCAGAGTCAATATGATTCAGAGGAGAGCAGTCATATGACTATCACAGTTCCCAAATTGTGAAAAGATGTGGGGAAAAAAAATCAGCAGCTGAGAGAGAAGGCTTAACTTTTACTGCTATGAACAACTGAGCAGCCTGTGGCTGACTTAAAATACATACACACACAAACTTAAAAAGGAAATATTACTGTCCAACAGAAACCTCTCTAGAGCAGACAGGTTTCTTTTCCCTGAGAGGCCTTAGAATGACAGAGAAAAATCACTGTAAGTTAATCTATTTATTACATCAACTTGGCCAGAAAAAGCAGAGTTCTTTGACACATAACCCCTCTTCTTAGGGTCTTAAATCATTGATTTTAAAAGTGCTAAGATTGTAAGAGTGCATCCAGGCATGACAGCTCATACTTCCTATGTCATACTTCCCTTTTGCATACCTGTCTTTTGAAACATGTGATAAGAGTCATTGCAAAGTAAATATCTGCACACAGAACACTGCCATGGCCAGAAGACTCGAACCATTCCTACTGATACCTGTCTGGTATCCACTGACAGAAAACCAGTCAGAAACCAGTATGTCCAAAACACTGACATCTGCTGGTTGCCAGAAATTAGGACTATTGGGGTCAAGACAAGTTGATCCTGGGCGCAATTTTATTGCCTTATCAAAGGCCCTTTGTGTGAGTCTGTGTGACAGGGTTCTCCAGCTCAGGAGGGGGGAATGTTTTCCAGCAAGCAGCAGGCTGAGGAGATTATTACATGCTGAGAAGCAGCATGTGAAAGTTTCCCAGGACTGGTAAGCTCTGGAGACCAGTTGTTCTGTTAAATCCATGAGAACTGATAAATTCAGAACACTGGGAGCCTGCTGGCTGTGTACAAAGCCATTACACACATTAGTATCAACCATGGTTTGCATTACCTTGGATCACGCACAAACAGGTAGTGGTTGCTACATGCAAACAAAAACCCCTACAGGATTACACATACATACCTGATGAAGCAAAGAGCTCTTCAAAGGACTTTGTAACCTACCTAGGAGCCAGAGGTCCCAGGGTGGGGATTGACCTCCCAGTGTAATAGTCATGACTACTCCTACGGAGGAGTCACGAGTGTTAGACTTGGCAAATGTATGGTGTGAATAGTTATGTGCTATTAGTGACAGCTTTAGCAGCAAAAAGCCTTCTGTTCCTTGGCATGTGTATGTTTCCCAACTTGATCTACTATCATGAAAAGGGGAATTTATTTACAGAATCAAACATCCAACTATTTTATCAGTTATTTCTTGGCAATACTAATTCCTGCATAACTAGGACTGCTGCTGCCACTGATTTCTCAAATGACTTGTTAAAAAAAATACTTGCAAAACCCACTCTATGCAAGATCTCACTTCCAAGACTTTCCAGAAAATGGGACTCTAACAGTTGACAGACACATGGTTAGCCAACTTAACCATTTTTCTAGTCCACGCAATTTAGACTTCTCATTTAAACACCAGCATGTGCTGACAGTAATCATCACGAGAGACCAAACAAGTAGGTTAACACCTTTGGTTGCTTTTACTTCTGAAAGGCAAGTTTAGGAAAGCAAATACCTCTAAACAAAATACCTGCTGCTGACGCTTGAAGATAAGGTTCTAGAGAGCCTGAATTTTTGTTAATGCCTGCTCCATTTTTCCCTTATTCCTGGCCAAAAACCACACATACCAGCAGAAACCTTTCAAGTATTTCCAGGAGACATTTAGATTTGGCACATAAAAGTAAGGCACATATGCAGTACACCTGCATCACTACCACTGAAAGTTGTACCATGCTATTATGCATCACTAGACAGTTGAAGAACTGCTCCCAGGAATCTTAGAGCTGTTAGGAAACTGTTTAATGACCTCATCTGATGATTTACAAAACAAGCATTCATGCCTCAGGAAAATCTCTTTAGTAGGAACATGTTGTTACTATTCTACTCTAATAATTTCACTTCTACACTGCTGTGATTTCACTGTTTGGTTCTTCAAAGTAACAACTCCACGGAATTAGAAACTTGCAATATTTGTGCTTAGCAGCTTGTCTTCATTTGTCCCACTCTGTTAATTCAACAAAGCGATGTGAACAACAATGGAAGTTTCTCTTTAAAGACAGACAGACAGACCAATGAATGTCAGTTACAATACAAGAGCAGGCTGCTATATGCTGCCAAAAATCAATTGCTGGACTGCTTACACTGCTTTGCAAAATCTTCAAGTGGCCTGAGCTGAACAGCAGCATTGTTGCTCTGCAGGTTTCTGCTCAGATGGCTTAGCAAGGTCTTGCCCTTAGCTGCAAGCTACAGGACTGCATCTTGTGATTTTTTTGCTTCATTTAAGTGTTTATAATCAGGAACTTCTGAAAATTCCAGTGACAAATGACTGCCAAACCTTAACAATGGGTTCTTAAGCTTTGACTATTGCCTGACTGTGACTTAACAAAGAACGAACTGTAAAAAACCCTCAACTTTCTCATCCAGTAAATACTGAAATTCAAATACCAATGACAATTTCTTAAGACATTCTTGACATCTTAATGGAAGATTTCCCTTCTCTGTAGCTAAAAAGGAATAATTTAATACTTTGAGTATCTCAAAAGGGAAGCTATATCACTAAACTGGGTTAAGGTTACAAAGCAGTTGTCTCATTTACTGTTTTTCTAGGCAGTGTTTTGCATTTAATGTACATCACTCTTGTTGCCAGAATGAGAAGATGACTTGGACTGAAAACCATCACCACTTAGTGGTTCCAGAGGACATACATATAGATGTTGAACTTTCTGATGGGACAAAAAATTATTCTGAAACATCAGTATTCCTTTGAATCAATAAATATCTTCAACTTTTCCTGCCATACTTTTATTGTCAGAGAGATATCATGCTGGAGATGTCAACTACTAACTCTGTTAGCAGAGAAAATGAAAAGCAAAACTCTGACAACTTCAGAAAAATGGTGCCAAGCAATAAGAATGTTTTACTTATATAAAGCAGAGACAAAAGGAAGCAAATTACTGTGATTTGGGATTTTCTAACCTTTCTGCCCCTCATGAAGCTAGTGGGAATAATTTGGTTAAAAAATTACTGTCTCAGCAAGTAATACAGGCCAGTCTCTTCCTAGAAGCATAAGCAGGATCTTCCTCAAGCCAGTGAAAGGAGGAATAACAATAGAAGAGTTGCC
>WAAG01005901.1:0-42793 GCA_013390105.1 Tichodroma muraria
CCTAAAGCCCATCCCATTCCACCTTCCGCCATGGGCAGGGTCACCTCCCACTGTCCCAGGCTGCTCCAAGCCCCATCCAGCCTGGCCTTGGGCACTTCCCAGGATCCAGGGGCAGCCACAGCTTCTCTGGGCATCCTGTTCCTTTCTTCTTGAAGGAAGCCAGACTAATCCCAGCCTAACATTAATCCCAAATACATTTGGAGGAGGTTTAGAGACCTGAACACCAACTGGTTCTGTCTCGTGATGTGGTCCTGTTGCACCAAATCACCTGAAGACACAGCCAGGGCTTCTGGTCCATTTACTGCTTGGTTTAACCTCACCTCTGACTGACAGCTGTCATTGCAATCAATTTGGGAGCTCTGCTCAGTATCTGAGAGGAAATATTCCAGCTGGAGCTAGAGCCCACTCTGCAGCTCTCAGTCACAATGTCTAACCAGGTTTTTCTCTTGTCCTTCCAAATGCTGCTCAGGGATTGCACTTTGGAAGTGCTCAACAGCCTCACCCAGGTTTTCTGATAAAACCACATCAATTTGGTGCTACAAAACAAAATGGCCAGTGAAGACCCATTGCAATGGATTGGTGTACAGAGACAACTCCAGTCTCCACCAAAACTTAAATGTCTGGTAGAAAGGAATTATTTTTATTTTTTTTTTTTAATTTTTGAAGTGATTGTCAAGATTTTTGATCAGACTTAACTCATGTCTTCAATTTCTATTTTACTGGGTAATAAGGCAATGAAGAACTGAAGACAGACCTGACCTCTTGCCTCAGTAGCCCTGGCTTTCCTGAGGAGAGCAGTTCCCCTGGGAAGGGCAGGCTGTGCTGCAGGCCCTGGCTCTCACAGCCCATGGAAAGAACTGCACCTTCCCCCTGCCAGGGAGCTTCAGGAGCTGCACCCCTGGAGCACTGAAAGGCAAACTGCTGCTCTCCCACTCGGATCCATCAGCAACAACCTCAAAACAAACCCTCCCTTCACTATCTCCCTCTATTTATGAACAGGACACAAAGAAAGCACTCAGGCATTAAATATTTTGGGTTGAGTTCACTTCCCTGTGACAGCCCTGTTCCTCGGAAATCAACACTGGCATCAAACTGGAGTGACACAGGAGGAAAGGGCATCCCTTGAGCTGCATTTTGGAGCTGTTACCCCTAAGGAACAGGGGGTAACTGTTCCATAACGTCCCTGGAGTTGCAGAAAAATAACATATTGCAAAATTTGGCTTTATTTTTGCAAATGCATCTTTTAAAATTGCGCATCTGGAATTTAAGTTCTCTTCCAAGTGCTGTGTGTGATTTGCTCTTGCCAGAGAAGCACACCTGGGACTAAGAAGGGGGTTAGATAAGTGCCTTTCCATATGGCCCACTGATAAATGATTCATTCTGCACAGCTTAGCTTTGAAAATAACTTCAGTATCGTTAAGATATTAAGATACCAGCTTCATATTTCACCTCATAATTGCACTTCACATACCGCAAAAAGAGCTGGGCTGTTGTTTTTGCTGCTGCTGTTTGCAGATGCAGCCTGCAGAGCTCTGGGTATTGCATCACAACTCCCTCCCTCCTTCCTCCCATTCCAGCACACATTTTGCTTTTCTTCTGAGGGTAATTTTTAGGTGGATCAATACCAACACAAAGGACAATCCTGTAAAATACATATTCAGTATCCTCAGATGAAGAAATAGATAAATACAACTTTTTAGGGTAATGCTTAACTAAACATGCTGATGGTATTGGAGATCACTCGGGATTAAAACAGGATCTAACAAAGCAACACTTCTTTGAGAGGCAGGAAGCCCCACACTCCTCACCCCACCCTTCTGGCACTCCTGGTGCCAATGACAACCTTGTACAGCTGCTCCTCTCTTTGCTATCCCGTGTTCAACACAGCCTCAGCATCTCCATCCTTGGGGCTCCTTTGCCCATGGACTTCCTGTGTCCACTGGCACAGGCCTCTGGAAGGGTGAAACTGATCAGGAGATTTCCCAGAGTCAGAATATCATCATATTTTCCATTTGACCCCTAAATACAAAGGAATAAGTTCCTCCAGCCCTTACAGGTTTAGGGTTGCAATGTACCTGGTAATGTGGTGGGTGAGGCTCTGATTTGCTTTTTAAGGGAACCAGAAAGGGAACCAGTAGCCAAAGAGAAAGACTCTGGGACAGGAAACTACATCTCCATCTTCTGGTCCTGATCTTCCCAGTCCATCTCTTTAATCCTCACAGCAGCCCTCACACAGTGAGTTGCAGCCCAGGAAAAACAACACATTGTGAAAGCATCACCCATAGATAACACCAACCACCCTGCAGCACACCCGAGTGCTGCCAGGGCAGGGAACCAGGACAGTACAGCACATTCGTGAGGACATTTAGTCCAGAGCTCTCAAGACACCACCTGGACCTTCCCACGGGCAGGTGAGGACCAGCAACAGCCTTGGATGAAGATGAAGGGACCCTGTGTAAGTCAGTCCAGCTCAGGTGACAGCAGTGCCTCGAACTGGCTCTCACGGTGTGGTGCTGGTGTGCCAGAAGGAAAAGCAAGGACAGCCCCTGGGAGGTGCCCTGAGCCCCTGCAGTGCACACAGGAGGATTCTGCTTTCTCAGCAGATTTACAGGCCAGGCAAGTGCAGTTTCTGCATGGGAAGAAGAGCCAGGCTCCAAATGCTTCCAAGTCCTCATGGACAGCAATTCCTCCCAAGGGTTGTTTTGTGTTTTTATTTTCTTCAGCCACGAATTCTTTTCAGAACCAGTGGAAATATTCACTTTGGTCCTACCAGGCTGCAGCATTTTTGCCTGAACACATCTCATGTGAAAAGCACATTCAGAGCCACTGGGCACAGTAAGGAGCAGAGCTCAGGCTGCATATCTGGAAAATGTTCCTGCTGGTGGAACCTGCTGGAGCAGGGAAGGGGCTCTCCAAGGAGCCAGGGGTGATCTGACTTTGGAAGTGCTGTGAAGTGGACAGAGCCCTGAGGGAGCTGTGGCAGGAGCAGGAGCTGTTTGATAGAGGAGGTGCCGTCTCCAGCACTGCTGGGGGATCACAGAGCTGCACAGGGTATTTTTCCTTGCCTGGTGCACAGGGACAGGCACACTCCTGCTGAGGATCTTCTGAAGGAAGATTGAGAGGTAAAAGACAGCAAAACCCCAGCCTGGGGCTCAGGAGGGATCTTTCAGGGCACACCTTCAGCTGGCACAAAGGAGTGTAACCCCAAGAAAGCAGATCTGTGCCAGCAGTACCCAAAAATGGGGCCTTTCTGACCATTATCAAAATCCAGAAATGGTTGTGTCATGCCTATTCCAAGAGTTTACTGTAGACAAAACGTTAAATATTGTGTTAATTGCAAACAAAAGGACATGGAAATAAATATATGACAAGTCAAATTATGACCTTTCAGGGACAGACAACTGAGAAATATGGCCAGAGAAGAAATCTATTTTCAATTCCAGGTTTAAGCTATACAACTTTAGGCACATGATTTTTTTCTGTATAGAAGCAGTCCCAGGTGAGCATTCATAGATGGTATATCTAGAAAAAGGAACAAAAAGGAAAAACCACCAAAAAAAGCCTTGCTCTCTGTTCCAAAAAACTGTCATTTTTCTTAATTCTATCCATTTAAATTTATTGCTGCCGAAACTCCCAAGGTCTGCCAAAATGTAAGGAAAGTCACAATACAGATGAGTGTTACCAGCAGAGAGGAGGGTTCAGAGAGGAGTGGGGAAAGGAATAGTGAAAAGGACAGATCCATCATTTTCAGTGGTTACAGCAGTTTTGGGGAAGCATATCTGTGAATTACCACGGGTAAAAAAAATGCAGAAAACAAAGCAAGAAAATCCCTGCCCCAGATGAACAGATCAGGTGGGTGCTCTGTTATTTGTTGTTGCAATTGTCTGAAATTGGAAGTTTGGGATGCTGCAAAGAACAGGGAAAGGTGTTTTTGTCCATAAAATACTGCCATTTATTCCAAGGTGCACCCAGAAGGAATCTGAGGAGGGGAAGGCAGTGCCAAAGGGATGCAGATCAAGTCCAGACACTTCTGTCCCAAGGCCACCGCAGGCTTGCACTCCTGCTCCCCCTGCTCCTTCCAGCTCTGTGCTCCAGCTGGGCCCTTCTGGGCGAACCTGGGAGTTTTCTCCATGGCTCCTATTCCTTCTGACTGGAATCAGCCAGATGGTTCAAAGGTCAACAGAAAAAGTGCAAAAGAACTGAAGATACTTTGAAATAGTTGATAATTTTCAAGAACAGAGTACTCTTGCAAATCTACATTTTTCATTTATCAAAAATTCCAGTTGAAAGAAACCAAAAAATTTTTAAAAAATCTTATAAGATTTGAAGTACATTAACTCTATCAACATTTTTTTAAGATCTCAGATGACTTTTTTTTCTTTTTTTAAGAATAGGAAAAATTGCCAAATGGACATTTTAGATGTATTTAAAGACCAGTAATTTTTGCAAGAGTTACATTAGAAACATCCACCAGCTCTGCTTTACTCTAAGAATTCATGTTACATAAAAAGCCGGATACAGACAAATAACCCAGAGAAGCCCACTCTGCAGAGCTGAGCCCAAATGACCCTGTTTATTAAATGCACACCGAGAGCAGTGAGTGCTCCACTCTCTCACTCTATAGCTCCATTTGCATGGCTTTTCAGCCACAGAGCTCAGTGAGAGCTCTGTGAAGTGCTAGTTTCTGGATGCTGAGGTTCCAGGAAGAAAGGGGCATCCAAGCAGGTGAGGGAGCAGCAGCACAGCCGGAGGGCCCCAGCCGAGTCCTGAGCTGAGAGGACACAGCATCCATTTCCAGGAAAGCCAGGCTAGCAGGAAATGGGGGGGTGGAAGCAGCTCTTGTAGAGAGCTCTGACACTCTAAGGCAGATGCATCTGTATTTTTCCATTGTATGGAAAGTTTTGCCCATATTTACTGCTCAGGGATTGTTTTTCTCCCTGCTGTTGTCCTGCCAGCGATGAGCACTGAGGGCTGGAGCTCTGCAGTCCATTGGCACAGCAGAGTGGACTTTGAGGCCGGACCTGTCTCCACTTGTGCACTTTGGCTCTGCACTGTCCCCCACATCATCAATAATCAGCATTCCCAGTGCATGGCTGGCTGGGAATGCTGGAGCACACTGGGCTGGTCCTGCCCTGACACGGATTCTGCTTCCCACAGCCCGCTGGGACAGGAGGAAGCCCCAAATGTTCCTCAAGCACTACAAACCTCAGCACCAGGCAGAGCACAAGGGCACTGACCATTTGTTGGGGATCAGGTAATCCCTCTGCTTGGATGCCAGAGGAAAAAGGAAAGCCTGGCTCCAGGAGGGATTTCCAGGCAGCTGCCTCCCCACCTGAGCAGCAATGCCCTGCTGATCCCCACAAGGGCTGCAGGCTGGGCACCAAAAGAAGTCTGAACTGCTCTGAAGTCAGGCACCAAAGTCTTTTTCCATTTGTTATTACAGGAATTTAAAAGATGATTTACCTTAGCTGCAAACATCTACATAAAAAGTGTAAGAAAAATGCAGAAATTAATACAGCAGTGTAAGGAAGGGGCCAGGCTGCAAGGCCAGTGGTCTCTAGTGGTCCTCAGACATGTGAATCAGTGAAAATCAGAAAGGTATCACAGCACTAAAGCAAAAGCTCATAATAAACATGACAGTAAAAGTTCCAAGACAAGGGAAGTTACTCAAGAGCAAAACACTAATTACACTTGGGAACAGCCTCCACCAGGAGAGCAGCACAGTCCTACTCCTGGAAATGCTTTATAACCAAACTCATTAATATTCTTGGGAAGGCCAGGTTAAGAAACACATCTCTGGGGTGCTGTGTCCAGCCCTGGATCCTCAGCACAGCAGGGACAGGAGCTCCTGGAGCTGAGGAAGGGCCTGGAGCATCTCTGTGCCCAGGAAAGGCTGAGGGAGCTGGGGCTGCTCAGCCTGGAGAGGAGACACTGAGGGCACCCTGAGGAGCAGAGCCTGGGCCCTGCTTAAAGTCCTCCCTGCAGACAGGAACACCCAGGGCTGAGGGCCCCTCTCACCCAGCTCTGCCTTGCCCAGGCTCACTCTGCAGGGTACAGCTGAGCCCAGCAGAGATGCTGGTGGCACCTCTGGAAAAGCAGATTTAAGAAAGGGCAAAGCCACCAGACAGGCAGAGAAGAAGGGGAAAAAAGATTGCAATAAATTAAATTGCAATATTAATTAGTAATATTAATAATATTAATTGCAATTATAGTAATATTAATTGCAATATCGCAATAAAAATTATTGCAATAAATTAATTTACCCAAGCTGGGTCTCTTCTGCCTATGACAGGGATTGCTCAGGACTGCCTGTTGGCCAACCCCGACCTCTCCTAGCAGAGGACCCCTGTACCCAAACCTGACACCCACTCACAGTCAATCAGCTTGCTCAGCAATGCTGAGTGAGAACATCCTCCTGTTAGCCAAATATCCTTCACAGCCTCTTGGAGAAATGGCAAACTCAACAACAGAAGCCCTTCAGCAGTCTTCCTGAATTATAAGCTGCTGAAATCTTATTTTTATGATAATGAGACGGCTTAAAACCACTTCCATATATTAAAAAACCTCTTAATACTTTTCTTGTCTAAGAGACTTGCAAATGTAGTTCTGCTCTGTTCCTTTGGCAGCAGCATTCAATGGCCAAGCATTTTCAGAAAATTTAAAGTTGTCCTGACCTTTCCTGCAGCAAAAAGTCACCAACTTCCCCTGCTGTGTATTTGCATGTATTTGCTCTTAAGCCAGCAGCAGTCAAAGGAGACTTTAGTAGTTATGTCCAGGACTGTATCCTCAACTAGAGGTGAGTCCTACAGGAGTTCCTCCAGCCAAGTGCTTTAGAACCTGGAGATTCAAATTTTATGAATTTTGCCCTTTTTTTTGTATTCCTTATGCTTTTGTTATTAAATTCAAAGTTGTTGTCACATTTAAATGGAATTGATAAGACAGTGGTGTGGCCAGAAGAGGATTTGGTTATGCAGAGCTGGATGATAGCGTCACAATCATCAGTCTCCTGCTACTGACCTCTCTGGATAAATCCTAGCTGTGCAGGATGTTTCTCCCACACCTTGCAGAGCTGCAAGGACCGAGGTACAACCTTGAGCGGGATTAGTCTGCCCACTAACTTCCCTTACCTGAGTGGCCTCCTCTTGGCTTTCTCACTCTTGTAGAGCCAAGCTGTGGAGCATTAACTTGCTGCAGCTTTTGTCATTTATGAGTAGCTATTTGCATGTTTTGTTCATTATTAGAGCCTGACTCATGTGCTAGGCCAGTTACTTCTAATCATCCCTGTCCTAAACACTCAGCTTTGAAAGAAGAGCCCAGCCCTGAGAGAAGCATTTGCTGGTGAACGGGGGGCCATAAATCACCCTGGCTGAGTTCTCCGAAGCAGCTGGGCAGGGAGAACTTTCCGAGCTGGAAATGCTCCCCCACCTTCCTGAAGGCTGTCGGGCTTTTGATAAACACAAGCAATTAGCACCTTTGCAGACATCATTTTCCTTCCCCACTGATGGAATATTGGATACCCAGAAGGAAACTGGGCCTTGGAGGGAGGCTCCAGGAAGGTGGGCAGGATGGTGGATGGGATGGTGAACACTGCAGTGACTCATCCACGGAGGGCTGTGCTCACACATCCTCCCTTTCAGCCACATCTCCCTGCCCCTGCAGCGACAGCAGCTCTGACAAGCCCATTTCTGTCTGATGGGAAGAAAAACAAACATTGCAGTGGATAATCAAACAAATGTGGGCTCTTCAGTTCTTGGATGGGAACTCCTGCTAACGTCATAAAACATGGGAAGAATGCTCTATAATTAATTCCTCCTCTGGAAATATTTGACTAAGTTTGGGATGTCCTACAGGAACAACACTGAAGTCAGCAGCAGCAATAAAGGTTGCATGAGCCTGTAACTGAGGGATTTTCTTCAAAGTATGTACCTGGGAGAAGCTGGAGCTGAGATGCTGTGAGGTTGAGCAGGGAATTTAGTGAGGGATTATAAACACACCCGAGCAAACCTGCATTTCCTCCTGCTGACATCCCTGCAGCCACCTGGGGAAAGATGTACCTGCAAAGAGGAGATAGTTTTATACCTCTGCAGCCACTGTCACACACATCTTTCCAATACAGGATTCAGCTCCTGCTTTCCTGCAGCCTTCCCATCTAATCTGTTTCTAGACATGACAGTAGCTGAGCTACTGCCAGGAAAACCACATCGTGGTTTAAGTGATGCTGTGATCACTTTAGAGCCTGGACCACAGAGTTCTGGTGTGTGACTGCAGCAGGCACAACGATGACTGGACCCTGGACACCTCCAGAGGATGAGATGGACATTCACAGTGACAGTTAAACCAATCACCATCAGAAAATGCTGGCAAGAAGAGAAAGAAGTCATGAATCCTAATGGAGCATAGATATACAGGAAGCTGAGCCTGAGGAAACTCTCTGACTGTTCCATTCTGGATCCCAGCAGGATCTGAGAGATGTTCCAGAAGCATGGGAGCACATACAGCCATATTTTGAAATTTTCACACCACCAGAGCTGCATCTTATGAGGGTTCTGTCTTTACTCTAGACTGTGAGCTTCCCTTCTCCCCAGCCTACATTATTACACAATTCCTCTGTTCATCACTAATTCCCTTCCTCTCCAGGTGATGAGAAATGGGCATTCCCAGTCCTTTGCTTTTAATCCTCCTCCAGAATGTGGATCCCACCTCAAAGCACCTCAGAGGTTCAGCCTGCAGAGCTGTTTGCCCAAGGCAGGTTGTCGAGGTCCCTCATGGCTGCCAGTGCCAGGGACAGGGGTCCGGGTGGCAGCCACATCCCACTGATGTCAAACCCTGCCCCAGTGTATGTGGGATTTGTTATTGTGGGATCTAATTTGTTAATTGGGTTTGCGGGGCCAGGCTTTGGTAGCGGTGGGGCTCCAGGGGTGGTTCCTGTGAGAAGCTGCTGGAAGCTTCCCCCATCTCCAGTAGAAGAAATTCCAGCTGGCCGCAGGACAGACCTGCTGGTGACCAGGGCTGGGACAGTGAGGAATGATGGGAACACCTCGGGGATAACATATCTGAACCCATATTTCTAGACCAGGGCTGGATTACCAGGAGGGCATGAGGGTGCACAATGCTGTGGATTGCTCCGCCTCCCCCCTCTTCCTCCTGAGCCTTCCTGCCCAGGCAAGCCATGCAAAGCCCTGAGCTCCTGCAGCACGGCAGAGCCTGGGAGAACACACCCGTGCAGAGAAAGGGTTAAAGAGGACAATAAAACACAGCAGGTGCAAGCACACGAGAAAGAAATAAAGCAAAATTCCCTCCTTATGGGAGCAATAGAAATGATTGAGAGTGTGGACTCTGTAATCTGCAGAAACTGGGGCGACACTGTTGAGTCAAATTAAATGCACAGAGTGGAAAAATCCAAGCTCAACAATCTGTTTGTGTCATGTGTTTGTGGATAATTTACTGCCATGGCTGGAGTCTGCCTTCGAAGGATTCAGGCAGAACGAACGTGTGGGACTTGTTTCCCTGCAAGGTATGAACAAGTGTGCATGTCTGGAACTGTGCTGAGGAGTGAGGAACAGGACAGGAAAGTTTGCACACTCCCCAATCCCTCGGCTCCTGGTTAAGAGCTGTCTCTACCCTGTCCCTCCAAGCACTGCATTTGCTGATCAGGAGACAGTCTAACAAGTACCGGGGTGAATCCTTGGAATGCAGGGGTTTGCTCAGGGCAGGGAGGGATGGGGAGGCAAGGAAGCCGCTGAAGGGATGTGCCCTCCCTGGGAGCCGCTGATCTCCTGAGTTCCTGTCTTCAGCGGCCAGCACAGAGCAGGGCTGGGCCAGAGAGCAGCATTGCTCCCTGAGCCCTTCCCAGGAACTCAGAGAGCCTGAGGAGCTGCACACAAACCACTGTGACAAAAGCAGCTTCTGAAAATACACCCAGGAACACCAGGATTTGGAGCGGTGCCATACGAGAGATACAGGGCTGGGATGCAGGGCTGGGATGCAGGGCTGGGATGAAGGGATGGGATACAGGGATGGGATGCAGGGACAGGATGCAGGGTTGGGATACTGGGCTGGGATGCAGGGATGGAATGCAGGGATGGGATGCAGGGCTGGGATGAAGGGATGGGATACAGGGATGGGATACACAGCTGGGATGCAGAGATGGGATGAAGGAATGGGATACAGGGTTGGGACACAGGGACAAGATGCTGGGGTAGGATGCAGGGCTTCAGTACAGGGCTGGGATGTAGGGGCAGGATGCCTGCCATGTTCTGCTGTCCATCAGCCCACCGTGGTTCAGGGTAGGGTAAGGTAAGTGCAACTTCTGTCCCAGCTGCAGATGCCTGGAACAACTCAAGAAAAGAAAATCCTCCCACACACTGCTCCAAGGATAGGAGTAAGCACAGCACCAGCAGCTCTGCCTGGCCCTGCCTTTAGCAGGAGTCTCGGCCAAAGCCCCTGGTGCAGGTAATCCAAGCAGACAGGTCGGTGTTAGAGCCCAGCACACATTTTGGAAGAGCCCTTCTCCTCTGCAGTGATTTTCCCTGCCACCCATCGGGCTGGACTTTGCTGTCAGTGTTGGATTTCAGCTCAGAGGTTTGCACTGCAGCTGCTGGCCAGGTTCAGCTCCATGTGATCAGCTCTAGGAACCTTTCAGGGTGAACACACAAAACTGGGTCATTTTGGTGCATTACTAGCGATGCCCTGGCAAGACTCCTGGGTGTTTATTAATACCAGGCAAGTTTCAAATGCCCCAGAGTGATTTATTTTGTCTAATGGATGATGCAAAGCAAGAAACACAGTTTGTCTCCTTTCTGTAACACACACAAAACCCAGATCACAAAAATCCTATGAAGGGGCTTCATTACCTTTGTTGCTTCATTGGTGTCAAATGCAAATTGCACCAAAGCCATGGAGTCCCAGAGGGTGGGAGCGCAAGGCTGAGCCACAGAGGTTTGCAAGTCCTTCTGGAACAGACAGGCTGCCTTTGGATCCAATTCCCCTGCATTGTGCACATCTCCTCTGCCTGGGTGCTGCAGTCCAGGCTGCAGGGAGCAGGGAGGGACTGTATCCCAGCCAGAGACTTTCAAATTCCTCCAGTTCCCAGTCTTTCTTACACCCCCCTTCATGTGACCAATTATCACAGGTTTGCAGAGAGATCAGGAGGCCTGCCTTCCCCTCCTTGGCTGATAACTGGATTTACTTACCTGCCTGCAGCAATTCGCAGTGCTGAGATGCCAAGTAAGTATTCCCTGGCTCCCTTCCAGCACCCAAACATTAAATCATACTCTAGTAATCACATGGAAGTTAATTAGGTATCTCAATAAGGTGGGATCATTTATTCTGTAATTTCATGGCCTGACAGTTCTCACAGGACATTTGTTTGATGCTGCTTACTTCAATCTATGGGCTTTTGACAGCAAACTGCTCTGCTGCTGTCAGGAGGAGCAGGGCAGAGCAAGGTGGGCATTTGGGGGGCTTTAGCTTCCAAAAACACCCCCTGGGCAGGGGCTGGGGCTCCAAAATCCCAGACTGCTCCCAGTGCTCCCCATCCATGCAGCCAGGACATGGGATGTTAATGCCAAGGAAAGGAAGATGGCATAAAAACTTCTGAAGAGAAATACAAGCCCAGGGCCGTCCCTCGTATCTCTCCAATAAAACTATCTGGAGGAAAAACTCAAATGGAATTTTTTCTATATTTCTACAGCAAGAAATCACATTACAACCAAATCAGTGTCTGATTTCTTTCTCTGTCAGTGATACTAAAAACCCATCAAATTGAACACAGCGAGGCTTCACTGACTAGTTTACAAAGTCAGAAATGTCTTTTAAGGGTGTAATATTGTTTAGCAAAACAGAGCTTCAAAATCCATACCTACAGAAAGCTAATACAGGAGAATTCAGCTGGCTGGCCTGCACTCAGACACAGCCATTCA
This sequence comes from Tichodroma muraria, assembly GCA_013390105.1. NCBI lineage: Eukaryota > Metazoa > Chordata > Aves > Passeriformes > Sittidae > Tichodroma > Tichodroma muraria. Next base: position 11,922 of record WAAG01005901.1, read on the forward strand.
GGAAGGGAAAAACAGTGTAAAGAATTATTAGTAAAAGTATTTACAGGAATTTGGAAAATCTGAATATGTACAAAACCATTTCTCCAGACATAAGCTTCATCTTCTCAGAAAGCAGTCACTTCTGTCCCCAGTGCCTCCCCAAGAGCCCCTTCCCTACCCCTGAATGGCCACGGGGCCAGGGGGATCTCAGAGAGACAGAGCTTCGTGTTCTCATGAACGAAAGCTCAGCAGAGTAAGGCATCAGTTACTGTACGTGTGATTTATGTGTCACGTATAACACACAGTGCTTTGTGAGCTGCACTGCACACAGGTTAAATTCCACATTCCCACATGGATAAAACCATCCCATGACAAAGGATGACAATGACTGGCACAGGGAATCACACACACCTTATCAGATACAGAAGAAGTTGAGCATCCAGGCACTGGGGGACTCTACAGCTCCCCAAGCCTGTCAGAGGATGCCCCTGCAGCCCTCAGCATCAATTAGGATGTAACTAATGACTCGTTTGGGCCGTGAGAGGAGCACAGTGGGAGGAGGCCATCACCCCAGTCCTAATGGAGGGCTGTGGCCTGTCCTGCAGGATGAGGAGTGGGGCTGGTGGCAGCCAAGGACTGACACCAGGATGAACAGTGTTTGCTTGGACAAGAGCTCTTTGTTGGCCAGTCCATTGAGGGGTTGGGTTTCAGGCCTGAAGAGGTGTCTGGTTACTCTCCCTCTTGGAGATAAGGTACCTGAATATCTTGTGCAAACACAGTGGGGCCACGGGGAGAACAAGACTTTGTGGAAAAAGGGTCTTGGTTGCACACTGTCAAAGGGGAGAATGTTCTGAGGAAAAAACAAACAATTCCCCCTGACTTTTGTTAACACTGATGGAAAGTGGCAAGGTATAAAAAGGAGCTTTACGGCTTGCCAGAGCATGGCTGGGAGGGAACAGATGGCCAATTCATCTCCACCGGGCTTGGCACTTCCAACAAAAGAAACAATAAGTGTTTGGCTGCCCTAATTTCTCCCCCAGGTATCCCAGCAGGTGACTGGGATGTCTGATGACAAGAATGACTTGACTTGTGCTCCCCAAGGGCACATGTTGCTTGTTGCTGGGGCCTTGCCATTGTTTAGCCCAATCTCCCACTCCTCTGCAGCACTCGGGGAGGTGTCTCCAGATCCAGGAGACAACAGCAAACCTGGATGGCACCCCCAAATCCAGCACTCACGGGGACTCCTGTTTCACATGGAGATTCATTCCAGTAGCCCTCATTTCAGTCTGCAAACATCTATTTCTCAGCACTAGAGCTGCACACAACACATCCCAGGGATGCTTTGCTGAATGCAACTGGCTGTAAATATTCCAAGATTAGATCGAAGGATCCAAAACCGAGTTGGCTACCCCAGCATGTTTTCACATTTAATGTTATTTCCCAGGCACAACTTTGATTTCCAGTTTTATATTTTCCTTCACAAGGGATAAGCTGCTCCACCTTCCCACAGAGAGAGTTTGGGGGCTGCACCAGGGTGGATTTCACAGGGGAAGGAGGGCAAGGGAAGGGGAGAGATCCTTCTCACCTGGATGCAGCGCGAGCAGGGCTCATGTATCAGAGCTGAAGGAGAGGGCCATGGCTGAGTCAAACACAGAATTGTATTTCTGGATAAAATGCATCTTTTCCCAGCTCTCATGCTATGCTGGATATTGGTGCAGTCTGGCACATACCAAGATCCTTAAAATTTGAGAAAAAAAGGAGCATTGGGTCACTAATGCCTGTAATATTCTCAGGGTGGGCAGTGTGGATCCACCAGCCGGACTCTCCTACATTTTTTCATATTCCCCTGCCATTGCTTTTCTTTGCAATAACAGCAGAGCAAATTAAGAACCAAGTCTAAAAGGCACTGGAGGCTGCTGCCCGATCAGGAACCGGGGATGGGAGTTTACGTGAGCTCTGCAAGATTATTTTGAAAACCCCACACTACAGCTCTCCAAGGAGTCCAACTCTAACTAAAATTTGTTGGGCCTCACAAATGATACTCTACCATATGTTAATGATGAGGCCAGAGCATTGAGTTGAAGTAAAACTCGTTGATGATTAAAAATTGTTCACTAGAAAACTTCTAGAGAAGTATTATTAATAGATCAAATTCAAGTGACATTTTAAAGAAACTGACTTTTGTTTGTGTTAGTGATGCGTGAGGAGAACCTTTAATGAGTTAACAAAGGATTTTGTCCCTAAGCTGTTATATTAGGAAGTACAATGTTACATTCCCCACAGAGCAAAAAGCTGTTTTCTCTTATTAGTAAATATTGACTAAAAAACACTGATTAAATGAGTGTTCCCATGCTTCTGACTCAACCACATCCGTGTTTGTTCCCTTAAGAGAGCATTACACACACTGAACGTACATCCAGAGGAATCAATCATTAGACATATGGTTAGGATATTATCTTTTCAAAATCAAAAGTCCAGGCTTTCAGGGAGAAACCAAGAGCCAAGACAATTCATTAGATTTGGTTATCTCTCAGAAGCACAGCAGAACAGGTCACACCCCAGCCTTTGCCATATTCACATATTTTAGGGAATTTCTAAAAAGAATCATCTAATTTTTATTTCTTATCCCATTATTTTATGCTATGGCTATCTACAAGGAAGTTGAATAGTTTTGCAATTTAAAATACAGCCCTGAATCTCCAGCCTGGTTGTAAAGATCCTTGATGAAGATGCAGAGCTTTAGAACAAGTTTCGATGTTTCCCTGCCACCACTTTCAAGGGAATTGAAACCTATAACCTGTCTCACTTAAGTCTCGCAACAGTGAGTGGAACAAGCCCTAAATATCTTTAAAACGCTTGGGTTGGACAGATTTTCAACACAGCTCAGCTCGAATTTCCCCTCTTCAGCAGGATCCACATGAAGTCAGAGCACTGGGTCCGGGGCTCGCCGGCTCAGCTCTCCAAAGGCTGCCCAGCATTTTTGGGAATCTTGCCGCTTTCTTGTGTTCCTGGCTGAAAGATGAGCTGCTTGAAAAGTCCAGCTTTCTTTTTCTGTAAAATAAGGCTCCCAACTCGCTGCTGATTCACACAGGCTCGGGAAAGCAAGAAGTGTCCAGAGCTCAGGCTTTCCAATGGCTTTTGAGAGAAGCAAACAAGGTCAGCCCATCTCCCTGCACTGCCCATTCCATCAATATTCCTCATTTCACTAGGCCACAGTCTTCTCTCCCATCTTCACATGCTGGCCTCTAAAACTAGGCAATTTAATTCAAAACAGTTAAAACTACTGAGAGAGAAAAGCTGCTACAGCTCTTCAAGTGATAGCCTGGGAACAACCCGGGAGGCCACACTTAGCAACTTTACAGTAAACTATTTCCGATTATAGTGAAAATAGTAGGATCTACGAGCCCTCAGATCTACTCTTTATTTCAAATAGTGTGGACAACAACAGTTGGATGTACACAGACTGAATTTTTCTAGACCAAAATTTCTCTGTGTCATCCTAATACTGTTAGTTTCCAGCAGACTTTTGAGGGAGAAAAATTAAGTACTGAAGATAGTTATTAACTAAGAGTTATATTCTTAGCTCTGAAAACAATTTATGGCCCTTATTTTTGAATCTTGTCATGTGTGATGGACTAAAACCAAATTTAAGAAGGGAGTGCAGGTGGATTTTGACAAAATGGATGACCTGAAGGGTAAAATTCCATCAAATCTGGAAAATTCCTTTTGAAAAACAACCTTTAAAATATAATAAGCATTTTCTGATGAAACTTATAACAACACTCCTTTTAGAGTGCCTGAGTAATGCTCAGTGGTGTTCCAGCTGCATATTCCTGGGATATCTTGCAGTTCCCCAGATGTGTAGCTCTGGTGGTAGACCCTGTCTAGGTACCTGTGAACAAGAAAATTCACATGCCATGTCACAGCAGGGCAGCTCTCCAGGCTCCAGTGCCTGCCAGGACCAGGACTGAGATGGAGCTGCCCTGTTGGGATGAGCTCCAGGTGCCATGGGTTTGGGAGAACTTGGCTTGGCTCTCTGCTGCTTAAACATTGCTCACTATGCCTGGGGCATAATTACAGGAGCCCTGGGAATGTGAGGGAAGGGACAAATGCAATCCCTGTAAAATATGTCCCAGCTGGGGATGACATCATGGCCATTGATCAGCCCAGGAGACCTGCAGTCCCCATCCAGCCTGTCATTTACACACAGCAGCAAAAAGGAACAAGGTCTGCACTGAGCTGCCCTGGGACACACCTGCCAAGAATTTCTTCTTGTCCCAGGACACTGCCAAGCCTCTCCAGAAGTTTTCTTAAAAGGAAAACCAATGAGCAACTTCTTTCCAAGGATACTGCAATACCTCATGCCCATGGGTTTGCTGTGTCAGGAGCAGCTGCTGGGGTAGTTCAGAGCTGCTAAACTTCTTCAGGTGGGAAGACTGAGGCACAGAATGGCTGAAGTGTGGCACGTGAAACTGTCACCAGCCTAGGCAATAGCCTTTATCTGCATTTATATTTTAAGCAAATACACTGAGTGATGAGGTTTTCTTCTCCCATTTGTCCAACTTACAGCTCTCAGACTGAGCTAAAGCCTTCTCCAAACCTGCCCCAGCTCCCAGGCTGAACTAAAGCCCTCTCCAAACCTGTCCCAGCTCCCAGACTGAGTTCCAAACATGTCCCAGCTCCCAGGCTGAGCTAAAGCCCTCTCCAAACCTGCCCCAGCTCCCAGGCTGAACTAAAGCCCTCTCCAAACCTGTCCCCTCAGTGCAGCACGCGCAGCCTCACGCTGCATTCCAGTCAATCAGCAGAAAATCCCACACTCCCTCCTGGATGTTCTCCCTCCCTTCTGGATTGGTCCCAAGCTCCGAGCACTCCAGTAGGCACTGACAGACGGCAGGAGATGATGGAGAGGTGCAATCAGATCAGACTAGGGAGAATACAAATCTGTACAGTATAATGAGTCTTCTATTGCATATATCAGAGCTTTGAAACTTTTTCTAGTTAAATATATAGTCTGAAAACGTTCAGCATATATCATCTCATCGGAACAACAGGCTTCCATTGTTCCCGTGGCATAAATCTCTCACAGGCTCCTAACAGCACATGATTTCCACGGGCTCCAGGCTGATATAGTGTGGCACAAGAAGAGGAGGGCTTGTACATGGAAATCGACTTACACTGTAAGAACAAATTTTGCATTGTTCTGTACCTGCAAGTCACACGTCTCCATGCTGCCCAATGAACACTTGCACAGATTGCTGCCAAAGGGATGCTCAATAATCAGCTGTGTTTTGCCTGGGGGTCTGCTGGAGCGATCTGCAGCTCAGGGCACTGTGGCACCACAGCCCTGATGGGTCAGCTCCATCTGCTCCTGCAGCACAACCCAGCAGTGGCAGCAGAGAACACAGCAGCCCCAGGATTCAGGATGGTTTGGGGATGCTCCAACCCCACACAGCTGTGCCACTCCCTGGCACACGAGACCTGTCCCCTACACCCTCCAACCCCAGAAAGGCTTCACTGGTGCTCTCTCTCAGCTCTGTGTGTGAGAGTAGGACACTCCCTCAGGGGAATCAAGGGTCATTTATAACTTGTGGTCCTGTGTCAGGATGAGAAGCAAACACAGGTAGGCTCTTAGTGGCTGCCAGGTGGAAGATATTTGTTTGGAAGGAAATGTCCATGTTTCATCTTTGCTGGGTGAAGCTCCACAGCTGGCTGGAGACAGATGCTGCTCTGGGGCCAAGAAGAGCTTGGTATTAGGCCCTCTAAAGGCAGTGGTCCCAGCTAGGCAACCTGCTGCTCTACCTCCTGCTGTCTTAGCAAAAAGGACCTGCCCCTGCATCACAACAGGCTGCCTGGAGCTGGTGGATGCTGGATGGAGGTGTTTCTATCCTAAAACAAGACATCCTCAACCTCCTTCCTTGTCAGCTTTGTTTCCATTCCCATATCTGCCCCTGGTCACCCTTCCCTGCAACTGTCTTCACTGCCCTTGTTTTTGGGAATACATTGTTCCCTGGGAGGGTGGGCAGGCCCTGGCACAGGGTGCCCAGAGAATCTGTGGCTGCCCCTGGATCCCTGGAAGTGTCCAAGGCCAGGCTGGACACTTGGAGCAGGCTGGGATAGTGGAAGGTGTCCCTGCCCATGGCAGGAATGGGACTGGATGAGGTTCCTTCAACCCAAACCCTTCTGGGATTCTGTGATAACGATCACACCATGACCGTCCATACCCCCTCCAGATGAGGACATCATTTTCTCAGGATTCTTGTGGCAGTTCTCAAAAGCACAAGAGAGAGATTGCAACAGCTGTTAAATGTTGGGGACATTTTATAAAGACATCCCTGCATGAGAGATGCTGCTCCAGGGGAATCCCTGGCTCAGGTGCTGCCAGTGCCAATCCCTTTGCCTGGAGTGCCCCCAGGAGGGGCCTGGCACATGACACACGGAGGTGGCCGGAGGTCACTTCAAGGGCAGGATGCTCTCATATTCCCCTGAGGATAGAGCAGATGGAGTGCTATGGAGATGCTCTCTAGGGCTCTTCCACAGCAAACAATTGACAAATTCAGCCTCCAAGGCACTCCCAAGGATGAGGCGAGTGCAGCCATAAAGGCTGATTCATGAAAGAGAGATAAAATACACTGTCAAAATATTCCCATTCTACCTGGAGATGGGATTGAAGCCTTTCTGCGCTTGTCCCGCAGCCTGTCCTTACCTCTAAATGACCATGGGCAGGGAAATGCCCAGAATGCACAGAGGGCAATTCCCAGGGATGGTAGGAAATGACTCACGTGCTGCTGGAGGAGTGCATGAAATGCTGGCTCTGCTCTCACCTCATACCACACAGGCAGAGAATTCCTATCAAGCACACAGAGGCTATAGCGTTACATTTTCTCATCAGACCCCAGACAAACACCACAGACTGCAGGCACTGCACTGGCAGCCTTGCAGGGCGAGGAGCTTGGCCTGCAGCATGCACGTCTGCGCTTTGCTGTCACTCAGCTGCAGTGAAATTTGAACAAGTGGTCATGAGCTACAGCCTTGCCAGAGTAGGAGCCAGAGTACAATCATCATCTCCCTGGCCCACATGCAGTCCGGGATAAGGAGCAACCTGCAAATATATCTATTTCTGGATGAGGAACAGTGTGGCCAGCAGGACCAGAGCAGTGACTCTTCCCCTGCACTCAGCACTGCTGAGGCCACAGCTCGAGTGCTGTGTCCAGTTCTGGGCCCCCCAATTTGGGAAGGATGTTGAGGGGCTGGAGCATGTCCGGAGAAGGGCAACAAGGCTGGGGAGGGGTCTGGAGCACGAGTGCTGTGAGGAGTGGCTGAGGGAGCTGGGGCTGTTTATCCTGGAGAAGAGGAGGCTTCAGGGAAGCCTCATCACTCTCCACAACTCCTTGACAGGATGGTGCAGCCAGGGGGTTGGGCTCTGCTCCCAGGGAACGGTGACAGGACAAGAGGACACAGCCTTAAGCTGTGCCATGGGAGGGTCAGGCTGGACATCAGGAAGAATTAGCATAATGTTTTTATTTAAGATAATCAGTTAAAGCACTGCACAAGTTTATAACTGCCAATGGAGTAGTTTAACTCATCTGAATAGTGTTTTCTTAATGAACAACTTTTAGATCTTTCAGTAGATTTCAATTTCAGTGAATTCCACAGTGATGTTAAAATCTGCATTTTGTAAAATTCTTTGCAACAGATTTTGAGAGTTATGGGAACGCTGCCCAACGTACAGTTCTTTGATGTGTGTGACAAGGATGGCAATACAATTTTAGCACACAAAAGGACAGTGGGATTAAACCGACTCTGTTTGAAAGTACATCAAGATCCTTAGGAGAATGTACCAGAGATGAGGGGCTAAATGTTAATATCCAGAAACTGTCATATGATAAGGTCAATATATAGTTAGCTAATGAAATACAGACTTAATGTATCTCCTGTTTGCTATGGAGCAGGCAGGATGTCAGCCTATCTTATTAGTTAATGAGAATTTGAAAATCAAGATACGAGAGAAGGTGACCAGACCAACAAATGCTTTTTAATTACCTCAAAAGGGATAATCTGTTAATTTAACTTCTCAGCTCCAGACACCAACATAACCAGCTCTGGAACATCTTCACGGACTTTGGCACCCTTCCTTTAGGGAGTAACAGTCACAAACAGTCAAAGGTTTAAAATATCTGATTTTATTAAACATAAAATAGGCATCACATTGCACACATTTTCCAGTCTCCTGGGTGCCTGAGGCACTGATTAGACTATTCCTTCAAGAAGCATCCAGGAAAGCCAGGAGAAGGCCTCAAATAAAGGTTTTGATCCACGTTTCCAGCACAGACCCTAACTGATGTGTCCTCATTTGAATGAGAAAAGGAACTCTGTAGAAATTCAGATCTCTAATGTTGAAAAGAAATAATGCTCCTAGTCATGACTCACTAGAGAAAAATAAGTCTCATTTGTTGCATTTAGGTTCCTGTCTACTTTCTATCCTGTTGATGGCTGTTTGCCACTGCTGTCCCCTTCACTCCTGTGTATTTGTTCTTCCTTACTTCTCTTATTTCTTCTTATATCTTGTTTGCAATATGCCTCGACTTTCCTGCTTTCTCTCTGTCCTGGGAACTGACACATACATATTTTCCTTCAGAATGCTGAAATCAAAGGTTTTTCCCAGAAGTTTTCCCCCTGGATCAATGTGGATATCAAAGAGCAGTGTTTGTATGCATGCTGCAAACCAAATCCCAAAGACCTCCAGCCTTTTGTTGACACTCACAGATGATATTACTGCTGCAAGACTGTCTGGTGTGGATACACTCTGCAGCACCTTGACTGCCATAGAGTCTGTGTCCACCAGGGTTAAAAGTGTATCTGGAGATGTATTTCCTTCTCCACTGGTTACTCAGGGGATCACAGATTCCCACGAGGCAGCTCAGAGGCTGAAGTATTTCAGAGAGACACAAGAAATTCAGGTGTGAGTATCTGACCCAACAATTTCATGTCAACAAAACACTCACTGAATCAACAAATCCCTCACCTGGATTGATGTAGTCATTGGCCTTTGGATTAACTGACACCCAGAACAACACGGGCTGCCCATAGCCTGCCAAATCCTGCTGGGCAAGCCTAAAACCTCTATTTTCAGCTGTAATTCTGAGAATTCAGGAGATGAAGACCCTGCTGTAAGAAGGGGAAAAACAACCTGTTTAACCTGCCAGGGCCCCTTCATGGGCAGGTGCCTCACAGGTTTCGTATCAGCTGGAACTGGACAGTGACATCCCCCAGAATCCTGGCACAAATCACTGAAAACAGGTCCTGGTGCTCCAGCTGTCCCACAGGCTGGACCTGTGTCACTCACCGCTGCCCAGGGGTCCTCCTATGGCTGCATGGCCCCTTCCAGGCCCTCCAGCCTCTGCAAACACATGCAGAACACCAGGGTAAGTAATGAGATGCAAACGTATTCCTTCAGAGGTTGATCCAAAGCCCAGTCAAGTCAATTATTATTAATGTAATTAGTACTGTATGAGCAGTTCAAGGCATAATTCAAGTCAGGTCTCCATCCAGGCAGGCTGTGGGTATGTACAGAGCAGAATTAAAGGGTTTACAAGCTAACTGTACAAAAGAGAGAGAGACAAAAAGAAAGGAACGAGATGTGAAGTGATATAAAAAGAGCAGATAATCTGCCACAGAAACCCAATCTTAATCCTGGGCTTTGTCTGGCGAACCATACAGCCCTCAGCAGGAATTTCCAATAGCAGTTACAACAGCAGTGTGTTTATTAAACAGTATTTTGAACTTTTACTTGTCATGAATTTTCTCTCTCCTTACATTTGTATTCATTTCCCCCTGCACTGGGCTGGCATGAGCACGCTGTTTATTTCTCTGGCAGGGACTGTGTATTGGGGGTCATGCGAGCCAAGCCAACAGCTTGACCCTGGAGTTGCAGGCATGAATGAAGGGCTGAACAAAACCCACCATGAGCTTTGCTTTCTTCTGTACCAGTAATTAAAAATGCCTGAGTCACACTGAGCACTGGGGAACTGGTTTGCTCGAGTGTCACATCCAGATGCCAACACACGAGCCCCTTGCTGTTCACTGGCACTCAACCAAAAGCTCTTTTTTCCCCTGTTTTTCAGTCTCTCTCTCTTTTTTTTATTCCCAGTCCAGAAGGGAGAGTTTTCATGGGCAGAGGGAGGGGCTGGGGGGAAGCGGGCACAGGGAGGGCGTCTCGCTGGGATGCGGAGCCGCTCCCGCTCCTCGCTGCGCTCGACACCCTGTGCCCATGCTGCAGCCCGGCTGGTGCAGCCAGAGCACCCTCTGCTGCTCCGCTGCCTCCTGCCAGGCAGCCCCTGGCACTGCCAAACCCTTCCCGAGCACGTGGAGGGATGCTCCGGTACCAGGGCTCGCTCCCAGCCTGCTCCCCGGGCTCTGCGAGCACACTGTCCGAGCTTTCCGGGTGGCGACGGAGCACGGGCCTCCATCAGTGATTCTGCAAAGCTGCTGGTTACTGCGCCTCGGGATCTGTTAAGGGAGGCAGGAAAGTCTTGTTCCGTAACCCAGAGTCTGGTGTAGCTGGGGATACAAGGCTGCACCAGAGTCCTCGGCACTGGCACGGGTTTTATCTGGAAATATTTGTAACTGCCCTTGCTATTAGAGCTTATGAATGCAATTATAATATTCCAGCAGAAATCAGCCGAGTATGTGGCAAAGCAGGGGAACCTACGAGGGAATGTGTGTAAGATAATCTCCCTATCATGCACATACAGACAAGGGCACCAGGATTGCTTCCAGAATCCAGCCATTCCCCACACTCCCTGCTGCTCCTGGAGAGGGGAGCACAGGCTGGCTGAGGCTGCACTGCTGGCGTGGAGGCCACCAGGTCACCCCTGAGGTGGCCAGGCAGCCCCGCCAGGCAGCCCTGGAGAGCAGCGGTGCTGAGATCTTTGTAGCTGGAAAAGGCAAGTCAACATGCAAAACCTAGTTAAAATATCTTTATTAGCAGCATTTTAATCACTTGCAAAATCTGGACCAGGATCAAACCAAACATAAGGCAGCAGCTGCTGTAAACAGCCGTTGTTGAAATGGAAAAATGATTAGTGCTGAGGGAAGGATGTCAGGCGTAATGAGCCTGCCTTGGCTGCCAAGCACCGGGCATGGCCGGGCACCTCCGTGCCTCTCCTGCCCTCAAACCTCTCCTGGTGCAGGGAACCCCAGGCCCGCGACCCCTCTGCCAACCCCAGTAACCATCCCTGGCCATATTTACAGCACCAAGGGGTTTTTCAGCCTCTGCTTGGAGAAGGGAACAATTCCACTGGTGCAGAGCCTCTCTCCTTCCATCACACACTGGGGGATAACACTGAAAGTCATTTTAACTTCCACACAATTAGGGAAGAGTAATTATCCACCAAAACTTGCACTGAAACAAGGTGTGTATTAGCCATATTTTGGTTCTGGTGTTAATTACACTTTCTTCCCCTCTGCTCTAGGAAGGGATCTGGGGGTCCTGGTCCATAGCCAGTTGAACATGAGTCAGCCGTGCCCTGGAGCCAAGAGGGACATCTCTGTCCTGGGGACATCAGGCCTGCTCAGGGAGGGGTTGTCCTGCTCTGCTCTGGGCTGCGGCAGCCTCACCTCCAGTCAAGGGCACTTTGGATGCCACAATATAAAAAAACATTAAAGAGTGTCCAAAGGATGGACATGCGGATGGGGAAGGGTCTGGAGAGGAGCACCTGAGGGGACTTGATTTGTTCAGCTGGAGGAGACTGAGGGGAGACCTCATTGTGTTCTTCAATGTCCTCCTGAGGGGCAGCTCTGATCTCTTCACTCTCCTGATCCAGGGAGTGGCTGGAGCTGGGACAGCAGGACCGGGCTGGATTTTGGGAGAAGCTTCTTCCCCCAGAGGATGCTGGGCACAGCCCAGGCTCCTCAGGGAATGGGCACTGCCCCGAGGCTGCCCAGGAGTATTTGGACACTGCTGCCAGGGATGCACAGGGTGGGATTGTTGGGGTCTCTGGGCAGCGCCACAACTCTCACTGTGACACCTCAGTCCTTCTCACTGCACAGAGAGCTTCTCTTCCCTTCCTCATTGACAGGATGCCACAAGAAATTCCCAATGTGAAAGCAGCTCAAACCATGTTGAGCATGAACATACACAAGCCATCAATCATTCCCGTGTGTCACGAGGAGCAGCAGCCAGTTCCTCAAATCATCTGCATTTCAAACGCTGAGTGTCAAAACACGAGAAGTGGCTTCAGACAAACCAGCTCTGAGTCCTGTCCGAGTCGGGAGGAGAAAAAAGCGTTGTTTAGTATTTTTCATTTCCATCAGGGGGAGCCTGTGCACAGAGGATTGGTTCTGGTGACTCTCCAGCCCCAGAGACTTCCCACAACCACAGATCATTGAGACCTTGTCGTGTGTTATTTGGGCTGTGAGGTCCCGGGAGCTCTGTCTCGTGTGAGGGAATTCAGAAACATTTCTGCGTTTACAGAACTGCGTTTGAGCCGTGCTCAGGAGTGAGATCTGTTTATCTAATTATGTTAGTGGAAGGTTAACATTTTTATTTAGCTGATGTATAATTCATACCACCAACAATGCAAACCACGCTCTGTGGTTTGGAGGTTGATTCTACTTGGTAAATACTAACATTCGTGGCATGAAAAATAATTAGAGGGTTAGTGTCAAGATCTATGTCAGGGTTATGTGGTAACAAGCTAAAAACTGTAGGGCTTGAAATTAAAGACCTTGCTGTAATCAGACTTTACAAAACACTACCCTAGATCAAAGGGAAGCAACAGTTTTTATTTGCTATGGTAGCACTTGAGTGACTAAATTGCTGGTAAAAAATTTAAAAATTAAAAAATTCAAACACTTCCCATTGGAGAGGTGGCAAAAAAGTCAAATGCAAATTATCCAGTGTTATACAAAGTGAATCAGGTGTTAAACACACTGAACTTCCTACACAACATATAAAAAACCTCCGTTGAATAAAAAGCAATGAAAATCTAACACTGCAAAGGCCTCTGAGGTGTAACTTTAGAGCTCTGCTTCCAGCTCTCTTGGAGGGAAAATTGGCCTCCACAGTTAAACCTGTCCTATGTTTGAGAAAAGAGCAGCGGCCACCACTGAACACTATGTGCAGCATCTGCTGAAGTTCTCTCACTTTCAGGATCTCCCAGGATTTCTGGGGTAAACCCAAAGTCCCACACTCAGCTTAAGGCCTCCTGTTAAATACTTTGAGCCAGCTCTGTGATACCCAGGGGAAGTAACCCGTCCTAAAATGATCACCTGTAATTTGGTTTACACTCAGTTTTTAAGGTCTGCTCTGTCACTGTTGTAAACAAGGCCGGTTATTAAGACACAATTCCCCAGTTCCTGCTTATGCACCTGTACTCCATAAAGGGGACTCCTGAAAACACCTGCTCACATTTCTGGGGTTCTAAAAATCACCCTGATTTGGATGCCTCACGAGAGGCTCAGCACGACAGAAAATCAGGTCTCTGATGTAGGGACCACCAAACCATTCAGGTGTATCTTTTACCAGGACAGTCTTTCTATGAGATCCAGAACAAATTTGGGGTGTGCCTCCTCATACTCCAAACTGCAATAATGGATTTGGTTCTTCCGGTGCCTTTTCTGTCCCTCATAAATGATCCGGGGCAGGATGACTCTCTTGCATTTTGCAGTTTAGGACACAATTCAACAGGGAGACAATTACAGATGAGGCCATTATAAAAATAATTAAAAAACAGTGAATATAAAGTCAGCTCTAGTGGCTTAAGTGCAGACATGAGGTGGCAGGAGTCAAAGAGCTCATTATATTAATTATAAAATAACTGTGGAAAAGGTTGAATTCCATCTTCTGAAATCTTTCAGCTGAGTCTTACTAAAATATGTGCTCTACTACTGCAAGGCTTATAGGCTTAACAGAGGATTCAAAGAGAATCAGAATGGTATCTCTTGGCTTTAAACATCTCTGGATCTTGAGTGAGCAAATGGGTTGCCAAGGAATAAAGTCCCTTTTTGAATTCGAAGTAAAACACACCTACACCTCGAGTCTGGGGAGACAGCTACTGAGGAGATCTGATATCAGATCCCAGTCTTGTTTCCTCTGCTGCAAGGCAAGGGTAGATCAGTCCAAAGAAAACTCCTCAGCAGATTGAAACAGTCGACAAAAAAGTACATTTACTTGTTAATGTCTCATAGTCTCAGATGTCTACAGTACAAAGGAAAGTATTTGAACAGCTTAAAGGTTTTATGGTTAGAATAACATTCAATAAAAAATCCATTTTTGCAGGACTGGCTAAGGAACCAGAGGCAGGCAGGAATTCCGGGAAAACCCCCGTTCCTCTGGGAGGAGCCAGTGGGGAGCAGGAAGAGGGGTCCCTGCACTGCCCTGGCTCCCCAGAGACACAGGGAAGGGACGCTTGGGATTTTTACCTCTGAAAAAGTCTTTGATCAGGCAGCTGGGCTCGGTCTCAGAGAAGCAGCTTTCTGCTAGCAAAATCCCCAATCCAAACGCTGGGTGCTATGTTTGCAATCTCCCAAAAATCTGACGTGTTCCATGTGCCACTGAACCTCCCCATATCTGTGAGCTTGCCTAGAACAAAGTCATGAACTCTTGAAGCAACAACTGGCTCTTGGTCAGAGAGGTTCTGGGCCAAGCTTCAAATACCCCCACCCCATGATTTATGGATTGGTATACAAAGCAGAGCAGCAGATTTACTGTTTCTTGTCATTTACGGAGCTGAAACCAGGTGAGATTCAGGGGGTTTAATAAGTTTGACCTAGAATTTGAAAACCCCTTTGATGCCCAAATTCAAAGTGAATTTGAGTCAGAGAAATGAGCCCACATGAACCAGACCCAAGAATGCATCTCCTCAAAGCCCTGTGAAGTGAAAGCACAACTTTGCAGCAGCTTTTGTTGACATCTTCCCTTGCAGCACCTTTGTAAAACTTCTGACTGCCCAAATGCAAAATGTCCTCACCTCACTATTCACAAATAGCCTTTAAAAAAAAATTCAGAGGTCTGATTATACATTACATGAGCATTATGATAATGCATTGTCTGGCACCAGCATCTCACAGGCTTTACAGGAGTTATGCTCCCTCTCTCTCTGCATCAATCAATGCCAGTGTGAGCTAAAGGGGTATTTAGGAGGAGAGGAGTGGGAAATACAAAAAACTAAAGGAACAAGGACATCTGTATAATATTTGTGTTTCCCCAACAAGAATCCCAACAGTGTTTCCCAAACAAGTATCCCAACAAGTATCCCAAACAAGTGTTTCCCCAACAGGTATCTTCCCACACCCGAGAGCACCAGACCCACCAGTTCTCTGCCATTGGAAGCCATTCCGTGTCCTGCCCCTCCATCCCTTTTCCCCAGTCTGTCTCCAGCTATCCTGGAGCCCCTTAGGGCACTGGAAGGGGCTCTGAGCTCTCCCTGGAGCCTTTTCCCCCCGACTGATGAGCCCTGGTTGTGATGCTGAGCTGAGCTCTTCAGAACAGAAGCTCACAGCTTTTCATTTTAGAAACTGCACATGGCACGAGGCTGACAATCCCCTCCACTGCATGTTACCACAAAACTTCTGCTAAGGACAACAGAGGGAACCAAACCATGAAAAAATGAAAGCCTAAAACTCCCACTTTGGCTGAGTAAACCTGGCTCTAGAGCCCTGTTCAAGAGATGGTACAGCAAAGCTTCTTGGAAGCCTTCTGAGAAACTTCTCTGGTGTATGGCAGTGCCAGCTGACACAATGGAAAACACACAAGGGATGTTTCAAGAAATCACTTCACTTGGAAAAAAACTATGAAGCAATGCTTTTTTCTGAGAACTAATTTTCTAAATAGAAGGTTCATTTTCTTCCTCAGAACAATTTCTCCCTTCAGGCTGTAAACTCGGCAATTTACATCTGAAGTAGCCTTAAGATTCTAAGTCAAAATCAAGGCAAGTGTTCTGAGGCAATCATTCTTTCTGAGAGATTTCTTCTTCAGAAAATGGGAAACCCAACAGAAACTGTAAGATTTTATTGCAAGTGACAGAACATTGGGCTCAGTGATGGAAGCCTCAGCCTTGGTGCTAAGGAACATAAAGCTTCTGACTCCAATTAAGTTTTGTTCCATTTTTATGGGCATAGAATTGGGTCTTTTGAAAGAAAAGTCAACAGGCTCCAGGCAGCAGCCATGACAAGGAGACACCACGTGGAAATTGCTTTTATTCCTGTTCCCTAGACAGCAGTCCTGAAGGAAAGGCTATAGGTGCTGACAAGCTTCAGCACTACAGATTAAACCAAGACAGAAAAAATAACTAGTGTGAAAAATAAACAAAGGAATATTCTAGCTCTCTTGGGAATTAAAGGTTCTTTTGCCTGCAATTATTGGTCTTCTCACAAACCTCTAGCTTTGCCGGGGAGAATACTAGATTGTCCCTGGTATGCCAAGTCCTCAATCCATCATGAAAATCTGTTTTGGAAATCTTTCTATCACAGTGTTAAAGGAAAAACTTGTGTTGACAAAAGTGCCTGTTGCCTTCGATGCAGCCTTTCCATGTTTGTTGTGTTGAGGAACATGAAGGAGGTTGGAACCAAGGGATTTATAAAAGTTAAGCAAACCCTGTCCCTTTAATCTGAAATCTGCCTCCCTTTGCCCTGAGGCTGACATTTATTGTTTAAAACCGTTGAGAAAGTGTGCTGAGGAATTGCCCCTTCCCATCAGTGTAAGTATGAAATGTTTAAAGTGCACATTTTTCATCTGGTGCCAGCTCCAGGCCCGCAGCCAGGTCCTGTTTGACAACCAGATGAGTAACACAAAGGGGTTCCCCTCATGAAAACGTTTGGATCTGGGAGCTGGCACAGCCTGGGGATCACAGCATTCCCTTCCAGGAGCTGGGCTTGGGAATGTGCAGCCCCAGCAAGAGCGGTGCCACGCTGAGCCGTCCCAGGGAATGACCAGAGGGAAATTTGAGGGTCATTTTCCATAGCCCTGGAATTCCCAGCTGCTCCAGGGCTTTCCATGGAAACAATTTTAGGAGGGAAAGTGAAAGCAGACCCCCATGGCCTGGAGGTGAAGCAGTGCTGGTGTGTGGGTTTGAGATGCTCAGTACGAACACTGCCCCTGCTGCAAAGTTCCCCATAAACAAGTCAGTGTTGCATCTGCTTCACTGGCTTCTGCACTGAATCAAATTAACACGCAAAAATAGAATGAATCTCTTTTTACTGGTCAAAATCTGTGGATAAAATAATCTCTACTTACAAGAGCAGGGGACTCACTTCCCCTCCTGAGCACAGAAGTGCAAGAAGTGTATAAATGTGTGCTGATTTCTTGGGCAAAAAAGAGAAAATAATTTCATTTTAGAGATGTTTTAGAAACTTTGTAAATTACATGGGTAGTGCTCTACTTAGGGCCACACTCGTTGCCATCCTTGCATGGTTTGCAGGATTTCCTATTGTTAGTCACTGCTGATTGTGGGGTGTGAGCTGTGCAGATACTCTCACCTCAGGGTCACCCTATAATGGCAAGATCTGCTCCCAGTTTATAGTGGATTGGGATACAAATGTATTGTTACCTCCTTATCTCCCTGTTAACAGTGCAGAGCCAGTGGTTTGGGTTTGGAGAGGGTGGGAAATGCTGAAATGGGAGAAGGCAGATTCTCTTCCCTCTGCTCTGAGCTGAAAGCTCCCAGAACATTCCTGAATGGGATTCAGCATCCAGCACCAGCAGAACAACTGCTGAACTGGGACCTGGATTTCTTCAAGACATTAACATCCACTAAATGATCATCTTGTCTCCATGCTGGGAACCTGCTCACATCCAGGAAACCAAGCTGGAATGACAACAGCAGCACATTGCCTGATTCCCTCACCTGGCAGAACTTGCTACCGGAGAGTTTTACAATTTGGGGATGCAACTCAGTTTGGCCCTGTCATGTGGCACACCTGGCTGGAGAACAGAATCAGGAGATGCTGTGCCAGAGGAGTTGGCTAAACAGCACTGAAACCCTGGACTGTTACCAGACCTGGGAACAGGGCAGGATCTCTCCCCTATTTTGTGTCAATCCTTCATGTTTGTCAAGCTGGCTGCCAAATGCATGGCTGCCAAGTAAATTGACCTTGTCAGTTTTAAACCACGAATTATCATCACTACATTATTAAAAACAGCACTGTGCCTGGAATTACACCAGTAGGAAGATGCTCTCTGATACAATTTTGTTCCCATAAGGATATCAACAGATTACAGCACCTTTACACTGATTTAAAGTCTGCATCATGCAGCTCATGCTGTTGTAATCATAATATTCTCATCCCTGGGAAATACTGGGAGGCAGTTAACACTGAATAAAGTGAATTTCTTTGTTTTACATCAAACAAAATGCTGCTTCTGAATTCAAATAATGTCCTTACAGCAGCTGGGTCCAAACCTGCACACTGAGATCAATGCACATTGATCATAGGACCCAAGAAAGGTCTTGTTTTCATGTAATGTTCATCATCCAAGGGGTCAGAGAGTGCCTTTGTTCTCAGACACAGGAGTGGCTGCGCTGAGACATGGCCAGCTTTGGGGCAGAGCAGTAACCTCCAGAGGCAGAGCCAGTCCCTTCTACCCTATATCTACCTGAGGGAATGGGTACCTGGGTACCCTCTGTGTCTCTAATACTCATCTTTTATCCCTCCACAATATTTGCAATCACCTACAGCTTATAGTAAACATAAAAATGCCTAGATCACCCCTCCCAGATACACTCAGGAAAAGAAAAGGAGAACACACAGTAAAAACTCCAAATTGTGCTTTTGTGACCCAGCAGGGGAGAGGTTCAAGCTCCAAACCCTTACCAATAAACAGAGGGGACCGGAGCATTTTTGTCAAGACTGTACCTCTGCACACAGTCAGAAGCTGAAACAGGTCTGGTCAGCTCTGAGTACTGAGTGTTATCATCTGTAACACTGCAGGAGAAGCTTTAAAAGCAGATTCCTACAGAAAATAATCAATCATCTGCTGGGATGGCCGGCAGCCAGAGTAACGTTATGGAACCCCATCTCCAGCGCAGCTGAGCCGGGCATTCCCCAGAGGGGTTTGTGTTTGGGAAGAGATGCTGCTCCTCCATAGCCTGGTCACAGATGGGCCCCAGCCAGGGCTGGCACCCAGCCCGGGAGAGCTGATCCCCTGGGACACAGAGCTGGAGCTCTGCCCTGCTCCAGAGGGAGGCATGAACAGCCCTGAGCTGGAACTGTTCCTTCCTGAAGGGCTCACTGGGGCCACGAGTACAAACTGAGCTATGCACAGGCCGGGAGCCTCGTGCTTTAGTTCTTCTCCACTTCTGCTGAATCCCTGCAGCTACAGGAGCAGGAGGGACCTGCAGCCTCCCTGCCAAGGCTGGGCCTCCAGCACATCCCTTCATGGAGGCTGGAGCAGGATGCTCTGTGGTTTTATGCGAAGAAAAGATCTGTGTGGACCTCTTACACTGTAAGTACTTATTTCCATGTGCCCCTGAATTAAAATTTGGCCTTGAATTTTATTAATTGTGCCACAGGAAGTAAAACCTTTGATGTCAGTGACTTGAAGAGAAGAAATAGTCCCAGTTGCTTGGCTAGCAGGAAACCCCTCTTATTTCCAAGCCCAGCCATTCCCAGAAGCCCATCACTCCTATGACAGCAGCAGCACCCATCCATTATTAGAACATTATTTGGTTTAATTACTTCTTTACTTCCTGCTACTCCCTGCCTTCATCCTGTTCTGCTGGGCTCCCAGAAAAGCAGCTCCCGACAAGACTTGTTTTCTGACTTGGTATTTGAATCTAGAGCAAACTCTGCATCCAGGATAACCCTCCCCACTCAGAAATGTTAATCCCATAGATCCTCCAGTGGCTTTTAGTGATTTTCCCATTTATTCCATGGCCTAATCTGCCTTCCCTGAACAGTTATAAACTTTCCTGGCCAGAACACCACTTAACCAAAAACCCCGAGTCATCTGCAGGGCCCTGTGTTTTCCAGATTTCCCAGGGACCCACTTGGTTATGTTAAGGTCAAACGTGTTCCCTGGGGTTCTGTTCCATGGATTTCGTCACATGCTGCAGTCAGGCTTCACTGCATAGACATTTGTGCAGGGACTGATCTCAGTGCAGAAACCTCTGGCACTGAAGCCTGGCTGAGTTGCTTTGCCTCTGCAGAAAGTTACTGCAGGGACTGGACGTCAGCTCTGAAATCTCCTTCCAAGGTCAAAAGACTCCTAAAACTAAGGACAGGTCAGCCTAGAGAAGTATTTTTAACTCCATGAACAGTTACAACAAAAAAACCACTTTGGTTCTGCTGAAAATTATCTTGGTTATTAAACCCCCAAAATGCCTCTAAACAACCTTTGATGCTCAAACAACTCTCCCTGTGTTCAGGGAGGCCCACATGCATCCATCACATGCACTGTTGCTATTGGAGCAGGATGAAAAAATTGACAATTTAAATGAAAAATCTACTGGTGAAGTTCCTTGCACATGAGTGTCTCAGCTGCAAATCAGTTCTGTGTGTGACAGCTGGTCATCCTCTGCCTTTCTGGCTCAGAGACCTGTGGGCTTCACTGCTCTCCTCACTTCACACCAGCAGTTTTCAATGGCTCTTCCAAACCCCTTTCCCAAGGGCTTTTTCAAAAAATACCACCCACTTAACACAAGATGGCACCGCTGACCACCTCAGGGCTGAACGCGAGCCCAGGTACGCAGGACAGGTTTAGATCTGTTTATTCAACTCATTTATGGCTTCTGAAATGCCTCTCCTGGTGCTTCTCCTCCCCATCCCTCGCAGTGCCTCGTCACAGACACAAATCCATCCTCTTGCTTCATCTTCCAACAGCCCCTTGGTCAAAACAAGCTGAAATCTTCCCCAAGAATTTTTAATTCCCTAATTAAGGCTGGCAATACCCTGATTACTAAATGTAAAGAAAAGGAGTCATGGTACATCAAAGATGCACTCAGTGTAGTCCCACATCTCTCTTATTTAGCAGTACAAGGAGCTTCCAAGCTTTGCCTCAGTGAGAGGTGAACAATGACCCACAAAACCTCCTGTGAACTGAGATTCAGAGCTCTGTGGAGTCTGAGTGAGCTGCCAGCCTGGGCTGGGCACTCAGCACCACCAGGCTGGAATCAGCCCTTTCTGATCCATCACATGAAACTCCCCTGACAGGTCTGGGTTTCAGGCACCACCAATCTGGACCCCATTACTAAAGGAGGGAACAAAAATAGATTGACTTGATATTAGCATTTCTCTCAAGTCCCTGTGAAGCAGAAAGACTGGGGGAAGGGTGAATTCCTTCTCTATACAACTGAGAATTACATCCTTTCTCTGGAATGTTTAAGCTAATTTGGAGAATTTAACAGATATTAATGTTCTTGCTGCGGAGTCATACACACCAGTCCACAGCTTGAGATGAATTACTTGTGAATCTTGTTCTATTTCCATAGTTCTCTCTTGAAACAAGGCATGTTTTATAGCACTTTATACTTTCCTTTTTTTTAAGTAGATTCCCCAAATCATTGCCCTTCTGTGAAGTCCATGGCATTCCTTAAGCTGTTTTATACCTAGACAGGACGGAAATCTCCAGAGCCCACTCAAAGATACATTCTCCTGGTTTCTCATTCCTTGAGGATACACAGGCAGAACTTGCCCTATGTGTATTCTCCAGGCTCACATTTTCCAGCACCTCCCCTCCTCTTAGTGCTTCAAAGTGCTTCTGCAAAGAATCCAAAGCCACAGGCCAAACTTCTGTGGTTCTCACAAAACATTCCCCAATCACAACTGAACAACCAACTGGCTTTACTGGGCTTGAATCTCACCCTCAGCTGCAGAACAACTCCTTGGGTTTCAGCTGAGCTAACGCAGACATTGTCCAGCTTTACCACTTCAGTGCTACCGAAAAAAAGGTTCAGCAAATCATCCTCCAGGGCCATACCTGGGTATTTCTAGAAAGGTTCCTCCTACACTCAAGTCCAGAGTTACAGAATCATCCCAGAATCCCAGAATGGTCTGGGTTGGAAGGGACTTTAAAGTCCATCCCATTCCACCCCCTGCCATGGGCAGGGACACCTCCCACCATCCCAGGGTGCTTCAAGCCCTGTCCAACCCGGCCTTGGACATTGCCAGGGATGAAACAGCCCCTTTTGCCCTCACTAACTTATGAACACATCAAAATTATAACTCTGATAAAAACCCAGTGGTTTATAAACCTCACAACTTATGCAGTATCAAGTGATGCATTTCATTTTCTATTACATGCACTGGAGTCTTGCTGTTCAGGCAGTGTCCCAGCAGGGAATCCTGCAGGCCTCATTTCCAGGACTCCTCACATACTGGTACAAAGGGATATCAAGCATCCACTGTTGTGGGACAACATGCTCAGAGCGTAAAGGTTCATGGCTAAAACACCAGCAAAGCATCTCTTAAGAAGTTCATATGGCCTCAAAATCAGGTTTTATCTCTTTTTTAATGAGTTTTTTTTGGATGTTTTCACCAGGACAGGAACCGAAATCAAGTCAAAAGATTTTTCCTATTAAAAGGAACTCAGGTGCAACCCCAAACTGCAAATTTCTCCCGAATTCATCCTCTTCAATATTATTTGTTTCAGGTTTGGTACTCGCAGCAGTGTCTCCTGGTTCCCAGGCAGCCGCAGGAGTGACCTGATCCCTGGCAGGGGGAGCTGTTATGTTTCCATCACAATGCACAAGCTCCGAGAGGGTGAGTGGGCAACGGGCCAAGAGCAGAATACCTCTGCTTTGCAGTCACTCCTGAGCCAAGATATTTCCTTTGCTTTTCAAAAGCATGAGTGGTCAGAAAGCCCTGCTTGGAAATTGAAACCATCCTCCACGCACCTCACACTGTGCAGTGAGGCTGAGCAGCCTGTGGATTACATGACTCATTCAGCGTGGGGACTGCAGCTGCCCTATCAATAACGCGCTCAGCTTATATTTCTCATTTGCACCTCGCTGCTCTTCTTGCCTTGATCACAGAGTGAGGACCAAAGCTGCAGGTCCCTGCCAGGAGCCGTGTGCTGAGGAGCTCACTGGACAGTCCATCCCCACCTCCATCGCTCTGGGACAGCTGTTCCTGATCCATCTGCCCTCCCAAGGTCCTGAGCAGCCCCTGGAATCTGTGGGCCAGCACTTGGGGTGTGTGGGACAGTCCCAGCCCTCTGTGCTGCAGTAGCCCATGCCATGCTGGGGTTTGCCTGACACCTCCCCAGTTATGCAGGGCTTGCTTTCGTCTCAGGAGCAGCCTGAAGCACTCTTCAAAGCTGTAGCATTTCTGGTTTATGGCTGTCCAAATGCTGCAATGTTCTGCTGGTATTACTATAAAAATCCAGGGGAAAAATCTGAAACTGAATTAATTCTGTGGAGATTGTGATTCTCCATGGGTTAACTCAGTTCTTCCTGCTGACTCAATCAAGTTTGGCTGCTTCTGCCTGCAGACTCCGGGTTACAGCCCCGCTGTCAGGTACGGGGGCTGATCTTCTAGGGTAATTTATGAGGAGGGATAAAAGGGGGGGAACAGCACATCCCACTCTGCTTTTTAAAACCCTGGGAGGCTCCATTGTGCTCAGGACAGGCTCCACTCGATCCACCCCTGCTTTCCACAGTTAACTGGGACCTCACAGTGACTGCTGCTGGTTGGAAATGGGAATTTTGGGAAAACCCACAGTATAGCATATCCACAGGTTATAATGCCTACAGCCTCCCTCTCTTGGCAAGCCAGCCTAGACACTGAGCCTGAGAGGGAATTAATTAAAACTGCAGTCTGGGGATAAGAGCTGCCAGGAGAGAGCAGGGGTCCCTCCCCAGGTGCTGCGGGCTCAGGCACATTCCACTCTACTCGCTCTCTTGTCACAGCCACTTGCACATCTCCGAGACTACAGCCCTTATAATCCAATTCACAACTGAGCATTTCCTTTTATTTCTGCAGAGTGCCTTGTGCAACCCTCATGCACTGCATGCACCATTTCCCTTTGCCCTAAAAATCAGAATCAAATGCTATGGACCTTGCCCAAGTCAGAACACCCCATCCCAGCAGATCTTCTGGAGGAAAGCAAACTGGAACAGGCCAGAAAATGCACAGAATAAGACATGGCTACTTCTAGACACTGGACAGCAGCCATACAACAAACTTTAGATACTCACAACAGGTGGCAGCTGCTTGCAGGGACGTTGAAGGGGCCCCACATGCTGCAGCTAATGAAATAATCTGAGGTCAAACCAATATTTGTGTAGAACCACTGTGTTTATCTCCATACGTCAAGATAGCACACACAAATATTTATCTTCCCTGAAACCATTTTAAACAGAGTATTCCTACCGATTGGAGTGCTGCCGAAATATTCACTAGTCACTTCCTGGAGTATCCTACAATTCCCGGGACAGTTCACCTCAATTTGGGCCGGATNCCACAAGGGCTTTCAGCGCATCTCGAGGTGTTATTACCAGGGGTGCCAGCTCCAGAGCCCAGCTCAGAATTCAGTCCCTCGCTGCAGCTTCCAGAGGCTCCCGCTGGAATGTCCCTCGAATTCCCAGCCTTTGATGATGTTTCAGTGGCACAAAGAAAGGCAGGTCCTCACCACACCAAAAGGCAGAGCACTGCGCTGGAATACCCGAAACTCTCTGCCCCACAGAACATGTGTGGTTTGGATGGGTTTCCCCACGGATTCCATCTTTCTGGAGTGGGTTGTGATGCAGATCAGGGCTGGGAATTGCTGTCGTGCGTGGGATCACTGCATGGACAGAGCTGAACACCACAGCCTCAGTTACAGGATCCCAGGCTGGTACCGAATGAGGGGGAACTTCACGCATGAAAACAGCGAACTCCTGAGTAGGTACCACAGCAATTACTCACCCGCACCACAGAACACATCACATTTTCCAAAACCACTTCACCTCTCAAGGGGGTGTTAGGTACTTGTAATGGAGCTCCCAGGAACACCTCTCGGCACAGACAGCTCCCTGTGTTAACCCTTCGGTCTCAGAAACATTCAGTTATATTTGTCACTGAGAAGTCTCCACATCATCAGAGGGATTTGCTGTGCTGGCACTGACTTGGTCTCATTGTACACAAGAATTAATGCACAGCTGTATGTGTATGTACAAATGTGAACACCAACACACTGAGAACCTGGCAGAGGTAACCTGGCAATTCAAATCAAAAACTGAAATGAGTCTGCAGCATTTCTAAATTAACCTGCTGCCATTTCCTTCCCAAGGTAAGGTGGGTGTAACATTAAAGCACAAATTTGCCTCCACCCTTGTCTTCCCCCCACATTCAGGATGTTGAGCATTTAAGGTTAGGATTGGAAAGGCTGATAAAGGATGGGAAAGTGAAAAATTGCCTGCAGTGACCTCTGGAGTATTTCTGCTGTCAGAGACCAGCAGCCAAATGTCCTTAAGTTATGAGAAAAAGATACAGACACTCCCTGCTTGTGTGCAGATACCTCAGCAAGTACCAGGCTTCTGCATCTCCCCCCCAGCGAGAGCGCATCCTCCTCAGTGCAGGTCAGTGGGAAACAGACATCTCCACAGAATGTCACCCAAATAACTTCAGAGATGCTGGGGACAGCTATAGCAGGTGGTACCCAGCAGCCCACAGGTTATAAAAGAGCTTTAATATGACACTGGGTTTTACTCAGCCCAGTGTCACCATGAGTATGCTTGTAGATGGTTCTGTTTATCCTCCTGGCTGAGGCAAATATGTCCATGATTTATCCTGGTTTTCTTTATAAATTACAAACTCCCTTTAAAAGCCGTCTTCATACCATCATCCTTGCTTGTGATAGACCAGCAAGTGGGGGGGAGGGTGGGGGGAGGATGACTGTACAACACATGTAAGAGATGAGGCCTTTGTTTTTGAGACCCCCCCATTAAAATTCACGGTTTTTTTCAACTAAATCAGTTGCTTTGTTGCTGTTCCACTCTAGGACACCATCCCTTAATAAAAAGTGTCAGTAGATGCCCCAAATTGGTTGACCAGAGTCCCTGGGGGTGAGCACTCTATGGACAGCATTTCCTGCTGGAGAATCCACAGAAAGGCAGGAACAGCCCTGGACACAGTCCTGGGCACAGGACCCCTGCACCTGGGAGCTGAGCAAGCTCAGCAGCCACCAGGTCCTCGTTCTCCTTGGGGAGATCCCAGAGGAGCAGCCAGAGGGTCCATCCCAAGCCTGGGTCAGGACAAAAATATCTCTTAGACCCAGGGAAAGTTCAGCACCAGGGCAGGAGAAGTGAGGCACCTGAGCTACAGAGACCCAGAACTGCAGCCAGAACCACCAGTGGCTGTGAGAGGGGGGTGGGGCTGTTTACCAATGTCAAATTATATAAATCTCTGTGTGCTTTTGATTGCTCAACCTGCTGTACATGGGCTCATGTTAAACACCAGCTTGCACATTCCACAGTTTTGGGGTTTTTTTCCTGCTTTCTGGGCTGTCAGAAAGGATTTGGATGAGGTCAGTCTCTGAACACAGAACATTAAGTCTCAACTGAAGGAAGGACACAAAAGCTACATCTTTACTGTACAGCGTGTTGCATATTGTGCATATCAGTTTGATTTGTTTTATTACCAACAATTACCAGCTCCAGGCAGGGTGACCTGCTGAACGAGCTATCTGACACAGTCATTAGTCACAGCTCAGCAGACACCAGGATAGAGGGGGATTTGGATCCTGTAAAGCAACAGGCACTTATCAAACAGTTGAAAAACCAAAGACTAAGCACAAGCAGCACCGTGGCTGCCAAGGGGGAAAGAAACCTCCTGAAATTTGGAATGTGTTTCTACTTACTGTCCATCCTAGTAAAATAAAATGATCTCTCATTTGAGCATATGGTTCTGCTTAGACAAGAAACTGTATATATTGGTCTAAATCCAGAATAGCCCTTCTGACATATTACTCAGTATTAGAAAATCACTACAAACTGCGTGCTCTGTAGCAGTTCCTAATGCTAAGTGCAACAAACCTTCAATGAGCTTCCTCCTCCCTCTCTCCTCCCCAGCTTTCTGTCCTGGACCCATTTCATTCTTCTTTTTTCAGACCAATACCTTTCTATATACTTCTCCTTTCGTTTCCCCATCCTGATATGCATCTCTTCAGGAAGGGATTATGGCTTTGCCACATGAAAAGACTTCCAGCAGCATCCCAGAGTTCCCAGTTTGTGTGGCAACCTGCTAATTGCACAGAGACTGAGGTTTCAGATGGCAAATACCTCACAGATAATGTGCATGTGTATTTTTAAGGCCGTTATGCATTTTAACAAATTGTATAGCTTTTATTTGAGCGTAGTCAGAGGGACAGAGGAAACTCCAAAGCTTTGGGGTGCTCAGGTGACAATGGAGATGGAGTCTCCAATTTCCAAAGTAGATTTCTCTGAGAATGAAGGCGGCTTTGCAAATCCTGGACACTGAATGAGACCTTTCTGTAGAGAAGCAGGTTGACATTATTCTGTCTGTATTTCCCAGCTGAGAATGTATTTTAGACATGATCCAATATTTGCAGGGGAGCATACTGATTTTCAGAAAATGGCATCGGGAAAGAAATATTGAACTGAAACATTTCAGCGAGATCAAAACATTTGAATGGGGAAAGCTCACAATGTAAGAATGGATATGGATGGGAAAGGAGCCTTTGCCAGAAAACCATGCAGCCAACTGGGCCTGGGCTGGATCCAGCTCTGTCAGAGATGGATTCATTTTTGCTGGGCTCTTCCACAGCTTCCAGAGCCCAGCAGCCATGGGAGGAGGGGGCAGCTCCAGGGCACCTGAGCTGGGATGAAACGAGCTCAGTGCCCTGGGTCCCTGAGCTGGGTCTGCAGCAAAACCTTCCTGGAATGAGCTGGGAGAGCCCTGCAAACCCTGGCACCAAACACAGCCCAGAGCTGCCCCTCAGCCAGCACAGAGTGAAAATCTGACCCACAGCAGAGGCAGAAAATACCAGTGGCAAGGGGATGCACCAGTATGGCCCCTGACTCCCCTGCTTCTAAGAGCTGAGACTGAAAAGGGGAGTTTTCCCATGAAAAAGCAGCTTCTCAGCTGAGTAAATGAACACTTACACATATGAGCAACAGGTAAATACAACTGCATAAAGAAAAATGCAAAAATAATTCCTTGGAGTTTTCTTGAAACAGTTTTTTTAGCAAAGCACTGAACTGGCAAAATCCATCCCACTTCTCATAGGGAAATGATTCCTTTGGGACCATGATCATCTCTGTGGACTAAGAAGTTATTTGCTGAATTTCATCCCAGCTCTTAGTTCCTGTTTAATTTGCCACCCACCAGTACAAGCCATGCTGTCTGAGGAAATGGGCAAAATCATCGAGAAGGATAAAAGCTCCAACCATTTCAAGACACAGAGGAGAGGAAAGGAGATCTCTTGGGATATAGTGCCATGAGGTCAGAGTCCTTTCTACACTCCAGGATTCCTCAGTCTGTGCCAACAGAACAGATTCTTTCTGCATAGAAAATATCCCCATAGGCCTCTGTGAATCTAAGGATTTGTGCCAGGGATGAAGGAGCCTCAATTATTTCTCTAATCCTGCTAGAACAAGCTTCATCTACTGACAAGGGTTCCACAAGGGCTGAGTTTAGAGTGAATGCCTTCAGAACCTCTCAAATAGGGAAAAAGGGTATTTTGTAGAGTAGACATCTTCACTGAAGTAGGGCTGAACCCCAAATCTCCCAGGGAACAGTGCCCAGCAGCAGGAGACAGGCTGGGATGAGGCAGGTGCATCACCCCCCAGGCAGGGAGCTGCTGACCAGCACAGGCTGGAGAGTAGCCCTGCAGGGAGGGACCTGGGGGATCTGAAAACACCTCTCACATCACACCTTCAAAACCAATGGGATCAGAGGACATCTTCATGGGTGAATGCCTATATTTTCTGCAGGTTCTGTTGAAATAATTGCTCTGGTTTGCTTTGGTGAGATGAAGTTCACCTAGGCAAAGTGTACAATAAATTAACAGCCATCACCAGATGAGGAATTTTTGACCAAGCAAGGCTGAGTTAAGCCCTTCTCTCACAGTGGAAGAGCAGAGGCACCAGAGCTTGGGTTTGCTGGCCAAAGCTCTCTCCTCTCAGAGCAGCACAAGCTGCTCTGTGCCAGGGGCCAAACCCTCAAAGGGCTCCGAACCCCAGCACACCCCATGGTGCTCCATCCCTTCACAACCCTGGTGCAGAAACCAAACACATCCCCAGGCTCCTGGCACTTCAAACCTGTCCCCAACACCTGCTTGGATTGCTCGGGGCTGTGCCCTGGCCGTGGGCCAGGCGTGAGCTCAGCCCTGCAGCTGGACCCCCCGACACATCACAAATCCTGGCCGTGCAGGGCACGCGCTGGCCCCGCCAGATGCTCTCATTCCTGCTCCTCCATCCCTTATCCAGGGAAAAGGCAAGCAATGAGCCAGCTGAGGAGAAAAGGGAGTGGCACAGCTTGGGACAAAGTGTAAAGGTGTCAGCAGAGGCACAGAGCAAGGTGGCAACGTGAGAGGAGCTGGGCAGGGAACAGCACCCAGGGCACCTCCTGGCCATGAAGGAACTGGGATGGCAAAGTCGGGATGAGGAGGCCAAAGGAAAAGAGTAGGGATGAAGGTGGAGGGAAAAGAGCAGAGCTGCACCTCAGCACAGCCCTGGCTCCCACATCCCTGGATCCTGAGCCTGAGCATCCTCCTGCCACAGGAGAGAGGTTCAGAATAGGGCAGGGCCAAGGCACTGCTTCCCTCTGACAGGCACACTGTCAACACTCAGAAATTTCCTGGGATTCTCCCTGTTTTGCAGAGTAGCAACAAATCAAACCTTCCTGTGACAACAGAGCTTGAACAGGGACACTGAGAAGTCAATAAGATGTGAGGAAAACCTGTGGAGGTGTTTCCTCTTTTTGTGATAGAAGCCAGCTAAAGCTGACCATCTACAGCAGACAGGTTGTGGATGTGGAAGCTTCTGCACCAGCCAGCATGAAAACAGTCACCATTGTCCCACTGTCCCAGCAGGCGGCAGAGAGCCTTGAGTGACAGGTAACTGGCTGAAACAAATACTAGGTAAAATCAAGACTGATTGCTACATTTGTCTCTGGTTTTACAAAGCTGTTGTGCTTAAGGGGCTATAATAGAATAGGAGATATAATAAAATCCAAAATAATTTATTTTGAGGCAAGGTCTGATGATTTTAAGCAGACAACGCTGTTGTGTGCTCACTTTCCCAGCAAAGAACTAGACATGAGGGTTTGAGAAGTCATTTAATCTTATCTTACACATTAGTGGAAACATAGCAAAGAAAATTGCACAGAGAGAAGGTTCTCTAGTTGGAAAAAGCACCACAGCACCCCACTCTCCCCGAAAAAAAACCCCACACCTAAATGAAAGGAAAATACCCCCAAAAAACCCCAAACCTTGGCCCATGGCCTCAAAGCCATCCTTTCCCTAGCACTTCTGTGCTCAGACCACAGACAGACTCCTCTGTTAGAGCTGTACTATAAATAAACAAATTAGCCTAAAAATTCTGTGATACTGATTTGTATGAACAGCAAAAAGAGAGCAGAGGAAAGGGGACTTGCCTGACAGCAGGAAAACAACAATCCTGGGAAAAAGCCTGGTCTGTAACATCCCCACCCATGTCTGGCTCTGAATGAATCCCAAACACCATCACACCCCGACATAAACCTCAGCACACCTGCTGTAGTAGTTTGGCCGTGATTGGCCAATGTGTATTACTGACATTTGATAAAACCAATGAAAGCGTGGGTACGCCTTTTACGATACACCTTTTTTAAATGCAAACCCGGGAATCATCTCTCTCTTGGTTTCCGGCAGAGGCTCAGGTAAGAGCTCCTGCCGAACATTCTCTGCTCCCCCTTCCCCCACGTGGCCGTCGGGCCTGGGGGGGGAGGGGGAAGCAAGTCAGGCTGACCGGGAAAAA
>WAAG01005901.1:42971-63702 GCA_013390105.1 Tichodroma muraria
TTACAAAATTCCTTTTCTTTTGGCAACCCAAATTGATAGTTTTTTTCCTGTCTGGTTCACAATGAAACCACGACACCTGCCCTGTACAGAGCCTCTAAGAGGTCTTTGAGCCTGCAACCCAAATTTGTTTTGTCTTTCCCCTTCACAGGCAAACCCTATCATAAAGATGAAGACAATGTGCAAAACTATGGGTGGGGGTATGGAGCCAAATAAACACAAATCCTTTCAATATGAGACAAAAAACATATGTGAGACCATACTGCCTGCATTGGAGGCACAGGGAATTCATTTATATGCCAGAATGTTAGAAAGTGGATTTTTACCATGTTTCAGAACTTCCAGTTACATAACAAGGAATGTGAGCTGCGTGGGGAGCTCTGGGGTGCCAACCTGCAGGCACCTCACTCCTCATCCCTTGGCTTTACACAAAGGAAGAGCAAGACAAATAACACAGAACAATGGGTTGTCCCTTCTTATTCAGCTTAAAAGCAGAAAGAACATGAATTACTGAAAATCACAGGGCCTGATCTATAAATCAGGGTCCGGTGTAGCACCCTCATCTTCAGCAGCTTCACTCAGAAAAAGTGAACAGCAGGGAGTGATTGATTCAAAGACCTGGAAGGACTTTGAATGGATTAAGATGGATTGAGAGCATCAGAAAACATCCAGTGTAGTTCCAGTCTAGTTCGGACACCACTGAAAGCCCTTGCCAGTCAAAGTCTCATCAGCCACCAGAATACAACCCAAATCCATACTGAATGTGTTAATTTTGAAAGTTAATCAGGGTGCCTGGCATTAGGGGGGAAAAATCACTAGTTGTTCTCGATTGAAGTAAAAAGAAAAAAGAAAAACAGGAAAAAAAATACTTGGAAAGGGAGCTACATTACATTACATGCAGAAATTGGAGAGCACTTAGAGCTGAGAAAATAAGCAAGTGTTGAATAGGGGGAGTCCAAAAAAATTGCCTTCTGTAATCCTCAAACCAGGCCCGTGGACTTTGCCATGTTAGAGCATCACCAGTGCTCTGTGCTGGTGTCTCAGGAAATGCCACAGAGGAGAAAACTAGGAAGAAATACATATCATAAATACACTTATGTTCATTCATTTGATTTTTATTAAAACATTATATATATGTATATATAATATCCTCAAAGAATAAATTACAACAAAAGTTGCTTGTGCAGTAAAGAAGTTTTTCAGAAAGAGCAACAAATTCTGTCACAGCTTTGCCATCTGAGGATACCAACCAGGCACTTTTCTGAGCAGTTGGTGTGCAGAACATGAGCTCCAGCTAAAGGATAATGTTTTTTATAAATACTGAATACTGGCACCTCTGTTTTATCCCTTCTGTCTCACAAATGAATGGGACTTTTTGAGAACTCTTGTTTTCAGAGTAAAAAAATTCCACCCCAGAAACTCTGCACTTATGAGCATCTCCACTGTTTTTTTGTACAGTTTTTAGTGTAACTGAGTCACATCAAAAAGGATTCCTGATTCTGGAATAATTATAAAATACACAGCAGAAGTAGCAAAGGATGACAAAGTATCATGAAGTGGCAGGAAAAATGCATTGAATTAATATAATGATATTCCAGCTATTTTCTATCTACATTTCTTGACAAAACTGCTATTAAAGACATAATTTTCTTGCAGTTGTTTTAACATCTTCCTCCTCCTGGAACCTCACTTAAGATGTCTGATTGATTTTCTTCAATTTTGTAATGCTGCATAAACTTGGCCAAAGCACCTTTAAATGTCAGCCAGGTCTGTGTTTTGCAGCTCTGTGTAGCTGCAGCATTTAGAGGATATCTGGTATCCCATGGCAACTGCTCAGTTATTAGCTGCTCTGCAAAGTTGGTGAGTCCCTGTCTAATTAAGGAGAAAGAAGCTGTGAATTGGGAGGTGAAGATGGTTCATTTTATGACCTCTGTCCTTCAAGTGTTCCATGCAATTATCCTGCCACTTCTGGATGTTATAAACCCACTCTGCTTGGATGTGCCTGCAGTTCCACCTGACGCCAGCCCTGCCCTCGATGGAGGCTCTGCTCCAACACTTCCCAGCCAGCAACCCAAACCCATCCACTCTGCCCAAAGCACACAGTATGTGACCCTTGTAACAGTTCTACAAAGATTATGGTACAAGAATTATTGTTAATTACTAGCAATTTGTACATACACTGAATTACTGAATTTTTTCTGTTTACAATTCCTTGGGAGAGTTGCATCCTGTGGTGAAGGAGCATTAAATGGAGCTGAATCCCTGGGGAGCTGTTGGGTTTTTTTCCCAGAACACAAAGTATCCCCAGAGAAGTCCCTGTGCCTCACTCGACATCTTTATCCACCAGAATATTCTTGAATTTAATGGCCTGAACTGCTCCCTCTCCATTTGCTCCTCAGATGCTCCATTTGTTCAGAAGCTTTGTCCCTACAACCCCCCCAGCCCCAGACTCCCCTGTCCCTGCTTTGGAGCTCTATTTTCACTCACAATTAACTTTAACAACTTATCACTCATCCACATTGGGCTTAAAGTTTTATGTTTAGTTTCATGTAAAGTTATATTCACTCCCCCTGAGCCAACTCTAGCACCTCTTTAAAGTTCAGCCAATTTTCCTTCATAGGCCATTTTCTAATAAACAGTGCCAGTCTACTGCACTTAATCTGTTCCGCATTTTATCTGATTGGAAGCTTTTGAAGCTTAATTCACCTGTTTTTACATCAAACCTCCTACCACAGCTGGAACTTGAAACAGCAACCCCTCTCTACCTTGAGTGGGTCACAAAATGTCTTCCCAATATAGAAAATCCAAACAATCTCTTCAATATCTTTACCCATGGTTTGCAATATTACTGTCCTGATGCACTAAATAAAGGGAATTTGTTTATAACATACAGAGAGGTCTTGTGTAAATGCAGTACAAACCATGTAAAGGTAGCAACATCATGATCACCATTCCAGATTCCTGGAATCTACCATCTCTAGGCAAATAGTTTTTCATTTTAAAAAAAATCATTGCCCCAGAAATCCCTCATTAAACAATGAATTACCCAGACAGGAATACACCACCCAGCAGTCAATTATTTTTCATTTCCATCACTATATTTTCTACAAAGTCTGGGCAAAGTTGTTGAGCACAAGCCCTGGCCTGGGCCCCAGGAGCCCTGGGATGGCCTTTGCTCCCTCCTGTGCTGTAGGGAGAAGTCAGAGAATCCCAGAGTCACTGAGGTTGGAAAAGACCTCCAGGATCATCAAGTCCAACCTGTCCAACCCAAAATCAGGCCCCAATATGGAGGGGGTTCAGTCAGGCTGTTTGTTCACCTGAAGCCAGAATGCAGGAGGGTCTGAAGGAGTGTTCAAGTCATAATGGTGTTTATTTTGAGGAAAAGTTATTGCTGGTGCTTCTGAGGGCAATTTTTGTAAAAGTAAAGTGTATTTACCAGAACAAATGAAAAAATGCTCTATTACCCAGCAGAGAAATTCTTCACGCAGGTATAAATGCTGGGAGCCTCATTATTTTAGCAGCGTCAGTCCATATGCACCTGCTGACAGAGCTGTTTGACTGCACTCCCTGTTCTTGGAGGTCCCTCAGCCTCAGGAAGCTGCAGAGGGAGCAGCGATGAGCTTCCAGATGTGCTCCCTGACTCTCATCCTGCATCTGCATTGCCATCTGCACCAGCCACAAACAGCATTCCCAGCTTTCCTGCCTGCAGACCCCCCGGCCCCTGCCAGCCCTGGCTTTGCTGGGGACTCCGGGGCTGCTCCTCACCTCCCCCCTCGCTGTACCTCAGGAACGGGGTTAGAGCAGCAGGCTGAGAGGAAATTTATGACATTTTGTTGACAAATCGTCTTTCCAGTGTTGCAGACAGAAATGCAGAGATGGAAAACAGGCTGGGATAGTCATCCCAGACCCACCCCATCCCAGTATCAGCTGGCACAGACCCAGAATACCCGGTTTTCCACCACTTTCCTTCCTCAAGCCTGTCAGGATCACCCACGGTGAGCACATGAACCCACAGCAGGGCTGAACTTAGGTCTGAGATTCTCCCCCTGAACTTCCCTTCCCTGGGTAGGAAGGGAAGAGCTGGAGCTCAAATGTGGCCCAGGTGTGACCCCGCACATGGCACGGGCCAAGCCTGCACTCCAACGTGGCACAGGACCTCTGGAGAGGGAATGCCAACAGCCAAGCAAATTCCTATGCCACGGCAGAGCTGCCCGGCATGAGAAGCTGTCACACCGACAAGCAAGTAAGATTTTGGGAAGGAGTGGCTCTGGTCCCAGCACGAGTCTCTGCTCCCCTGTCCATGTCTTCCCTTTGTTCCAGGCTGTGAGAGCTGACCACGGGCTTTGGTACCTCCTGCAGGGCGAAGTTACCCAGCAATTACTGAAATCAATTAGCAAGCTTTGTTTCAATTTCAGCATCTAGCAAAGTCAGGAGCTTTGCAAGAGTCTGCTTCTTCTCAGGGTCTTTTTCCCCAGCATGTTTTTAATTACGGCCCATGCTAATTTTAACGACTTGTCTGCATTCAGTTCTGCGTGGCCGCAACGTTCTCCAGCTGATTTTAAAAAATCAGAAGGTTTCAACTTTTCAAGCTGCCTTTTCAACAAAAACAGCCGCCTGCTAAACGGCCTGGCAGCCGGCTCCGCTCAGCAAACTGCAGGAGCTGCATTCCAGGCAGGAGAATTCCTGAGTCCTCTGCACCCCGGGATGGATCCAGGCACTGCTGCATTCCAGGCAGGAGAATTCCTGAGTCCTCTGCACCCCGGGATGGATCCAGGCACCTCCGCAGGAATGCTTCAGGACATTAACCCCTCCTCTGCTGGGCTGCACCGACCCGAACACACCTGAGCTTCACAGCGCTGCATTTTTCACCTTCCTGGGCTGAGGAGCACGAGAGACATTGATCCCCAGAGATGATAATCCCAAAAATTATTTTGAAAGAAAATTTCTCCGAGTTTTCCACTAAGGTTTATAAAAGAGAAATATGCAATTAAAAACTTAATTATTCATAGAATTGTAGAATGAATCAGAGAATGGTTTGGGTTGGAAGAGGCCTTGGGGATCATCTCATTCCACCCCTGCCATGGGCAGGGACACCTTCCACTATCCCAGCCTGCTCCAAGCCCTGTCCAGCCTGGCCTTTGACACTTCCAGGGATCCAGGGGCAGCCACAGCTGCTCTAGGCACCCTGTGTCAGGGCCTCCCCACCCTCACAGGGGAGAATTTTTTTTCTAATCTGTGATGTAAACACACTCTCTTTCAGTTTGAACCATCCCCCTTGTCCTGTCACTGCAAGCTCCTGTAAATTGTCTTTCCATCCTTACAATGAAGAGAAAGGAGCTCAAAAGGGAATCCCATTGGATTTAACCAGATTTGGAACAGATTCTCTATCTGCAGTCAATTCCTGTCCCTCTCTATAGACACAGAGCAGCCACCAAACTCCTCCTCCCCTGCCATCGCTGCCGCAGACGTCACATCTGAGGCGAAGCATTACAAATTAATGAATGATTTATTGGCTTGTCATTATTCATGGCTATAAAACATTAGCATGCTCTAAATAAGTAAAAACGTTTTTGCAGCTGCTGCAAATGTTTCATTCCTAGCTGTAAGCTTGGCCCAGAGCATGGGGCCCTGTGCCTCAGTGCCAAATTCACAGTGAAGTAATTAGCACATTAAAAAAAACACACCTAATGCAGTGCTCTGCAGCCAAGCCTTTCACACGAGTAATGCTGATAGCTACCCACAAACACAAATGTTTCCCAGGCTGCTCCATCCAGACAGGTAACTCTATCCCTCATCCCAAAGGTGTGGCAGAGCAAGGATGAAGTGTTACAGAATGGGAGCAACTTTGCACGTTACAGATGTGTAAAACAGCTGGGCAAATGATGTCATTAAAAATACTTTGCCACCTCTGCTACTTGCTGTTGTTATTAAAAGCAGACATTAAGTTTCTTTACCCAATCACTCTGTGTGAACCTGTTGTGTCAAGTGCTGGAGTCCGTTCTGCTCCTAATTACCAGAGACAACCTGCAGCTGCTCCCAGAACTCCTCCCCGGCTTTTAACTCTCCATGCTGCAGCACAGATGTGCTTTGCTCCTGAAATGCACATTTTTATCCAGACAGCAGAGCTTTCTGAAGAACCCATAGGTGCTCCACTCTAAACCCAGGGCCCATGGAGCATGCACAGACCACAACAGAAGGTTAAATGGAAATGAAACCACAAACACTTCCTTTCCATCTCTGAGTCACAAACACAGTGAACACTTCCAAGTCAAGTCTTCAAGCTGCTCCATTTCTTATGCTGAAGTCAACCAAACCTCCACTGAGCTTCTTGGGACTCCAAAGCCAGTTCCTTAAATCCAACAAGAATATCTCAGTGGCTTTCAATTAGAAAATTAATATTAATTAATATTTTAATATTAATATTAATAATGTTATTAATAAATTTGCCTCACTTATTAATAAAGAGGAAACCAAGTACATCCTTAGGGGCCTTAAATATTGGCTTGTCTTATGTTCTAAGGGTGTCACTTCTCCAGTACAGGATGTCTAAACTCCCTTGGGAGACCACCAAGCTCACCTTCCCTGTTACTCTCCTAATTGCAGCAGAGTTTTCAGATAAACTCCCCATGGTTCAACCTTAGCAACACATTTGGTGAGTTTAAAAGGGACAAATCAGGTCTGTGTGGAGAATTGAGCCTCCTCCCACAAGTGCATTTCTGTCCTTGTCTTAATTTTGTCATGAGAGTAGCCCATGACACCCCTGTGACAGATTGGGATTATTCATTTATCCAGTGCCTCCTCAGTACCAGCCCATGAGATCCTGTTAGCAGGCAGGAGTTCTCTGCTGGGGTCTCTGTCCATACACTCAGTACTTTCTTTCCAGTAAGAGCATAGTTCTCCTGGACTGTTGTTCCAGAGGGAACAACAAGAGGGAAAAAAAACACCTACATAGTAAACATGGATAAAAGCAGGCTATTTTATAATCCTATTAAATTTCAATAGGTTTTTTCTAGCTCCAGCTGGCAGCACTACAACTGTTTTACTCAAGTGTGCAGCAGGACATGAAGGCAATGAACCAACCACTCAATGTCTCTTTATAATGACTGGCAGTGGACCCAAAACATGCAAAAAGCTGAATGTAATTAGCCTGTGTTGGGACTACCAAAGAATTATGCCATCCAGATGGTAAAAGGAGGGATAAATAGCTGTATTTACATTTATTAAATAGGTATATTCCCTCAGCTTTGACATTACAGCAAGACTGTAAAAATTCTTACTGGACTTGAGCTCATAGCTTCTTACAATGTCTTGTAAGCACACAGGATCACATCTGCTGCTGCCACACCTCCACCTCGGCTAGACGATCAATTTACATCCTACTGAGAGCTGAAGAAGAAAGGACAGGAGCTGCTTGGCTTTAAATGGCCCTTGGAAAGGACGAGAGATAGAGAGATTTCTAGAAAAATGCCAACAGTGGCTTTTTGGTGGGTTGTTTTCCTCTGTTTTCAGGGAGAAACCTTTTTAACTTGTCATCTGTGGTCAGCTGGACAGCAGGACAGCCGCTCCTTTAGTCATGGGAAATAAGTCACTGCTCTTGGAAGGCTGGAGCTGCTGCTGAGCATCCCAATCCAGGAACATCCCCACTGACAGCCCAGCTCAGAGGGCTGAACTCCTACGTGAACAGGGAATGGGAGTCTCCTCGCCTGGTTTGGATAACCTCTGAAACATCCAGATGCTGCTCCAAATCCCCTTGGCCTGGAAACCAGGCTGGCAAACTCTCCCGAGCAGTCTGATTCTTTTTCCTCCTTGGCAAGTTTTCCAAAGCTTCCCGGTTTTGGCTGGGATGGCAATCCCACAAGAATGGTCTTCCTCGTGTATTCCAGAAGTTTCCTTTCCAGTCCCACCTCAGGCTGGGGTGTGGCAGAGCAGGCGGAAAAGACAAAATATGAGCCTCTGCTTGATCCCACAGGAGCCTGGATGTTCTCCCTGTGTTCTCTGGCTGGAGGCTCAGTCCCTATAAAGAACAGCCTCTCACAACAAACCGTGCTGGAACCATCCAGTCAAGGATTTATACACAGCCATACATTTATAATATTTCCATTGTTAAGGTTTCTCAGACCATTACAACCAAACTGGGTTGTCTTAAAAAGACCATCCTGTTTGATTTGGGGTTCTAGACTTAAAGGTTCTGATTTTCCCTCTCTCCTCCCTTCAGTGAAAGTCCCACTGCAACCTAAAGATGCCTTCTGAAGTGATATTTACGGGTGTACACTGCACCCGTGGATAGGACCTGCAGAGGACACCAGAGGAGCTTTAAGGTCCTTTCCCACCAAAGCCACCTGAAGATTCTGTGATTCACCAGGATCCCACTGCAGTCCCTGGGTTCCTGCAGGATAAATCTGCTGGGGCCACTCACTGAGTGAAGCACTTCACTGCAAGGAGGGTGTACAGAAATTCCCCAAATATTTCTCCACTCAAATCTGCCTGTGTTCCCCATAGTAGTTTTTTGTTTTTTCAGAATTTTGATTCAAATCTTCTCAGCATGGCACATAAATATCTCAGAGGACTTCTGTTCATACAATAAAGTGCAAGGTTTGTCCCTTTTTATACATTTAATTTTTATTATTTCAGGCAGTGAAGATCATTATCAACTCCTCACTGATGCTGGCAATCTGTAATATGTTCTCATCGTATTCACATTTATTTTTGAATGCCAAAGAAAGACATTCTTCCCACCAACTAAAAAACACACCATGTGTTTCCCTGTCTCGGTGCCTTTGGTAGCGTATGAGAACTTGTTAAAAAAAAACATTAATCCCTGCCAGCATTAGGGACTCTGATTGCAGAAGTGATAAGAAGTTCTTTAAATTCCTTCTCCATATTTTTCAAATGTGGGAAATTTGGCAAGCCCCAGAAACTGTTCTCAAAACTTCACAGATTTCCTCACTGACCCCAACAGTTGTCTTTTATCTTTCTGAATTGGCCTTTACACTTCTGCAAAGGCATAATTCATGGAGTGATAAGAAAAACTATATAAATTGAGGAATCACTAAAGCAGCACAAGCAAATGAGCAGAGCTGATTTTAGGGGACGGTCCTGTTTATCTCCGAATATTTGACATCACCTTTACAAACATTTTATTCCTTCTCTCTCACTGGCTTAGGACGCAAAGCTCAGAGGTTAAGCAGGAATAAGTGCACACTGTGAGGGATTCACAGCAATTTAACCAGCACTTCAACGTGTGCTTTAACTTTGAACATGTGTTCAAAGCCCCTGATCTCCGTGGGACTGAAGGACACGCTTAAGAGCTTTGCAGAGCAGGGAATGGTTATGGGATTACACATCCATTTAGGGCTGGTGTGTGTGCTCCAGTGCCTCCCAGCAGAGACAGCAGATAAAGAGCCCGATAGCTCAAACAATCAAAGTGCTTAGGTTCTGTGTTCAGAAATATTTTCCATAATACCTGGCATTAGAGAGAGAATGTAGGTCCTAATCTGTTCTCATTTTTCCTCAGCCATCTGTTGCTTCTTGGATTTACAACTTTTAAAACAGACTGACAAATTAAGGAAATTCCTGTCTAATTAACATTGAGGCTTTCAGACTTATCTATGGCTTTTACTGCTGTTAGCACAGGAAAGACATTCCCACTATCTAAATAAGCTCATTGTTTCCAGCCATTGCCGCGTCCTTTGAACATTCATTTTAGACCTCTGAGAGTCGGGAAAAAATTTGCCAAGGCACTTTAAAAGTCAAGCTGAGCTTCCGTAAGAGCACTGGGCATGCCATGGCAGATGGATGGAGATGGGTTGTTGGTTTGAGGTTGTTTGTGGGGGTTTTTCACTGGAAAGCAATGCAGGATAACAAAAGATTCCGGAGCAGAGCTGCTCTTCTCAGGCACTCAGGGAGTAAAAGATGATCTGTAACCAAAGCTGGGTGCAGAGGGCAGAGCCCCACAGCTCCTTCACCTCCTGGTGTCACCCTCGGGACAGCCAGCTCCCCTCGTAGGAAAAATTCAGGGATTTACTGTCCCAATTCCCCCCTGCTGCATGACGCAAACAGGCCAGACCCTTCCCCAGTTCCATTCCCTTGACATGCTCCAGCCCCTCGAGGTCTTTCTTGAAGTGAGGGACAAGTTTAGAAGAAAACATTTCCACAAAGCCTCACCTAATTCTATCAAACAGCAATTAATAAATCTGCCTCCAGTTTCTTCACAGTATTCTACTGGCAGAAATATTTAAGGGAATTAAAAACAAGAACACTGCTGTGTGTCCATAGAAAGGGGATTTTACTTTGAGAATTATGTTCTTCTTAATTAACAAAAACATGTTCAATCAGTTAGGCATTTTGAATAACCAAATGAAACCAACTCTAAAGAGCTGATAAACCAAATATTATTATACAAATCAGTGAGAGAATTTAAATTTACACTTATCTGAAGCAATTAAATTTTTAATGCTTACAGCAGAGAATAAAATGTGGTTTTCACTGCAGGAACAAAGAGTGCACTGAAAAGAATAACAGCAAAATTTTCTAAAGTGCCCTTTATGACCTTAGAATCAAAACTGATTTTTTGAGTAAAATTATACTTTCCCCATCTCTGTCAACTGAAAAATAAGACTTTGATTCTTAAGTAATTTCAAAGTTATTATTTAATCTGCCCTAAAGCCTCATTGAAAAGTCAGAAGAAAACAAAAAAAAAGCCCTGTACAAAACTAGTGACTAAAGGCAAAGCAACACAACCTGGGTCATTTGTGTCTCCCCGTGACGTGAGCAGCCCTGCAGGGCTAAGCCACAGCCTGTGCTGCTCCTGCCCAGGGCACACCAGGCCAGGATCCAGCTGGGGCTGGAAATCCCAGCTGGAATGGGATAACCTGGCACTGCTCAGCATCTATTTCATTCCTGGTCCAAGATCCCACATAAGTGATTGCCTGTGGTTTAATGAAGCAATGAAATAGGGCAAAAACTTCACACCTCAGTTATCCTCGAAAAAGAGGAGAGACTTCAAGGGGGTTGTCTATATATAGAGAATAAAAATGACAAATCTCCTCTGGCCACATCAATGCTCAGATTTCTGCCTGTTTCTGCCAGCTTTGGTCACCCTATGTTAAAGCAGAAAGACAGAAAGAAAAACAAGGTGTCAAAGGGTCTGGTGTCTATTAAAGGCACTTCAGTCAATGAATGGAGCAGACGAGAATGTGACAATCAGTGAATATGACAGATTTTTATAAGAAACAAAGGGAAAATGCCATTTAAAGGAGGGAAGGCAAAGCTGGGCTATTTAAAAGTGCCACAAGGCTGGGAAGGTGCATTTAAGGCAGCAGAGATCGGGAGAGGATTCTTGGCAGAGACACAAATTACTGGTGTGGACAAGGTCAGCAAATGGTAAATATGGTGCAGGAAACTGCCTGAGGCTCAAAACAAACTCCCTACTGTGGTTTGCTCCTATTAGTGCTGGGACAATGACAATTTTTCATGAATATTGAGAAAGCAAGTTCACAAATGAACCCTGAGGCTGTAAAGCAAAGCCAGGAAGAGTTACTTTGGTGACTATGCTCTGGGAGGGTTTGGTTCTCTGTGTAAGGAAATACAAGTGTGTGAGAGCTGTCACTCAGTCAAGGAAAAACCAACAGATCCCACTGTGCACACACCCTTGGAGTCATTCCCA
Source organism: Tichodroma muraria (assembly GCA_013390105.1). Taxonomy (NCBI): domain Eukaryota; kingdom Metazoa; phylum Chordata; class Aves; order Passeriformes; family Sittidae; genus Tichodroma; species Tichodroma muraria. The sequence continues at coordinate 54,634 of WAAG01005901.1, forward strand.
TACTGAAGTTCCCTGGCAAAAAAAAATCAGTACAGCCTCTGTAGGCATAGGCACTTTTTAGACCATTTTGGTGATATTGCTACAAAGGGAAGAAATGTGAGTTTTTCCACAAACACTTTTTTTTTTCCTAAGTGAGCACTTGACCAGCAATGTGATCAAGCAGTTATTATTTAAACCATGGTAAAGCTGAATATCGCAAGCTGAGACCTCATTACACACTAATGTCTACTGAGTTTATCTGACAGAGAGGTCATACAGGGTGGGTGGGGGGAAATTCTGATGTGGAAAGAGAAATAAGTGTGCTAACCTGGTTATATCCATTCAGCCCTATACTGGCAATACAGTCAAGACCTGCATATCACGGGATAAAGGACAGCCCTGGGTATCCACTGAGCTTTCCACTCTTATCTCTCCTGTTAGAGCAGGGACTCACAACTGGCTGCTGAATTTTCTCCTTTTGTGCTTTTCCTTGGTGGATGAAGAACTACAAGCTGTTTTCTCCTTGGCTGCTCCCTCTTTACAAATAACTCAGGCTCAAAACCAGATAAACTCATGGGAGCACCTGGTGGGACACGGTCCCTCACCTTCATTAAAGCCCTTTGTTATTCTGAAGAGCTGGAGCTTTGCTGACCTGCTGGTCACTGCACCTCATTAGAGAACCTTATTAACCTGCTACTTTGGCTCTCCCATTCACCATTCATGGAGTGCAAATAGGAACATTGAGGAAAGTACTTTGCTTTTTATTCAACTGTACTAAGACGGCAACTTTTCCCAAATCGTTTATCCAGGCCAATTTACAGCAGGGAAACTAACAAGTGCATCGAGGGATTTTAGAAAAAACCAACCCAACCTCCTGAGACAGCAGCCCTGTAGGGCTATTCTGTTCAGGGACGTTCAGATCAAGTTCTCCTGCTGCTGCTCACAGGCTGAGGTGAGTGGAGGGTGGCCTGTCCCTATGTCATAATTCCCACCAGCAGGAATGATGGTGAGCCCTGGAACACAACCCTAAGGGGGTATTTCAGCCAAACAGGCTCTGAGGAGGAGGAAAGCAGCTCAGTTTGCTCCTGAGCTCTTGCTCCAATGGTTTCCAGTGCAGGGTATTTTCTGACTGCACTGAACTGCACAGTCATGAGCAGCCACCTCTCAACTGATTTACTGTGGGAAAAGAGTCACTGAGCAGAAAACCAATCAGCTTCGAACTGCAAATGAGGCGCCTGGAGAGTCACTGGGAGGAAAATAAAGTAGTTACTACTCCATTTCATGATTATGTGTTCAAGGACTCTGGCAAGTGCTGCTTCTGCATTGAAACACAATGTGTTTCTGCTTTTTACCCTCTGTCTTTCTTTTAAGCTCCCAATGTCCTTCTAATTAGACAAACTTTCACTAAGCAGAAAGAGGTTGTATGACACATTAATTCCAGAAGATGCATTAGTAGTGGCTGCAACTTCTTCATATTAAGCAGATGTTGTTTTAAAAGTTTCTCTCCATTTTATCTTCTGCAGCTCCCAGCACGGACTCCACTGGCTTTGAGTAATCACCAGACGAGTTCATTTTGCCATTTGCAAAACACACAGCGAGTGCACTCCAGATTCTGGGCAATCAGGAGCAGACACACAGCACTGAGCCACTACCCCTGCATCATGTTTGTGCTTTGTATTTTCGTCAGCAGCCACTGCATTTGTCAGGGTTTCTCAGCAGCCACACGTTATTCCACGCAGCCCTGGCAGGCTTCTGAAAGGAGCTGAGTCCTCTACAGGAGATAATGTAAGCTTTCGGCTTGCTTGGAGCAGGTCGCTTTGGGAAGCCTCCAAACTCACTTCAAAATATTTCCTGCCTGTGCCAGAAGCCGCTTTTGAAGTGCTGTGCCCAAGCCACAGGCACTCGGGTGCCAAGATGCTGCAGCAGCCCAGGGCAGGAAGTGTGTCAGCACTATTGCCCAAAAACAGGGTGGGGAGGAGTGAGGGGTGGTGCAGACACCGGGAGTGGAAAATCAGCTGACACGGCCCAGCGCTAGGAGCAGATCGAGGATGGGTCAAATGACATCCATTCAGCTCTCGAAATCAAACAAGGCTTTATTCTTTCATATTTTTGGCCCTGCATGTGAGAGCATGCTGCAATATCATGCTTTTTAAAGTGGAATATGCAGGAAATCGTATTTGAAGGGCCTGGCATTTACGGTATTTTTATGAAGCTCTCTTTCCCCTTTTGCTTTCCATCTGTTTTCTACAATTTTTTTCAGCATGCTTTTCCTTTTGATTTATTGTTTTATTTTTCTATTTTTAAAATAAGAAATATTTCCACTCCACAGTTTCTAATGTAATGCACATGAAAATTATCAATGGACAAACCTCAAGCTCTTTAGAGGTCTGATCTGGCTGGAAGAAACATCCAGAAGTTCAGAGGCATATTCAAAGCTAATCTCTTATCCAAACCTCTTCAGTCTAGACAGAGCTATAGGAACCCGCTGGCTCAGGACCCCACCACGGGCTGGGCTTGCCTGTCATTGGCTGCTCCCTCCCGAGCATCCAGAAGCAACTTTGAACAATTCCTTGCTGAAGAGCACACAAGGTGCACAAACACACCCTTTCCTCCAGGGAAAACCTGGCTCTCAGGACACTGTTCCACAAAACAACAAACAGATGTTTGGTTCCACTGGAAATGGCTTAAAACATCCGCCTGAGGCGTCTGCTTACCGGAAATGCTTTAGCAGATTTAAGCTCCACGGTGTGATTAAAATTTATCATCCCCCTTCATCTGAATCACAGAATCACAGAATGGTTTGGGTTGGAAGGGACAGTCCATCTTATAAAGTCCATCCTTAAAGTCCATCTTGTCCCCTGCCATGGCAGGGACACCTCCCACTATCCCAGGCTGCTCCAAACCCCATCCATCCTTGGGACAGAAGGGCCTTGGACCCTTCCAGGAATCCAGGGGCAGCCGCAGCTTCTCTGGGCACCCTGTGCCAGGGCCTCCCCACCCTCAGAGGGAACAGTTCTTTCCCAATATCCCATCCATCCCTGCCTTCTGGCAGTGGGAACCCATTCCCTGTGTCCTGCCCCTCCATCACCTGTAAATCATCTCTCTCCATGTTCCTTGTAGCTCCTTCAGGTTGGGGAAGCTCCTTCAAGGTGGGGAAGGCAGGAGGGTGAGGATGAGGAAGGACTGACCTGGAACAGGCACATACAAGGTGACACAGCTCATAGCTCAAATTCCACAATGATTATGAGATTTTGTTCAATATTCTGTCCTAGGCAACGTTTACTTCAAAACTCCCTGAGCTCATAGTGCTGAATGTATTAAAACACCTCAGTGAGCTCCACAGCTGATGAACCTTTAAAATTAGGACCCATTATACCTCAAATAACCTACAATTAATCACCAGAACTGCATCCAGCAGATATCTTATGGCTGGATTCTGAAATGGGGCAGGAGTTCTCTGAGCTTTGGCAGCATTTCTGGTTATGTATTAAAGCACAAGGACATTTTTCCACCTGGATTCAAAGGCTGTCTCAAAGGCTTTGTTTAGGATTTTTAGTTAGACTGGGGGAGAAGAGGGGCTGAAATGAGAATGTATTTTTCTTGAGGCTTTCACGTTCTCCTCAGTGTTCATTTATTAGCAATGCCCACCAGCCAGCTGCCGTGGCTGTGGGACCAGAAAGACAAAAAGCTCTGAGTCTTGCTCCAATAATCCAGAAAAATGCCGTATATTGGCTTAAACAATAGCCAAACGTCTCAAATCTGCTTAAACAGATGATAAACAAGACCATTCCTGGATTCATTTACATCCACTCAAATTCATAGCAAAGGGACTGGTACAACAGACACACAAAATCCTTTTACATTTCAGAAAAAAACCCTATAACTTAGATGAGCAGAGGGCTGGAATCCCAACCCTTCTGCTCATGCTGTCACCCAGAAAGCACATTTCCTCCTTGCTCCTGAGCAGATTCCCTTCATCAAAAGGATTTGCTCAAGCTTTCCTTGGAAAAGACCTCAACCTCTAAGAGAGTTCTGGTTGTATTTAGGCAGTTTTATCCAAAGAATTTGATATTCATTGTTAAAAAGGACATCCTTAGGCAGATTCAAATGTTTGTCCACAGGGTGATAAAGAGATGCTGAAAATGGCAAAATTGACTTTAATTGTGTTCTGATTATTTAAAAAACAAACAAACCCACAGAGTTCACTACTACTCATTTTACTTTTTTTTTCTCCCTTCTCTCTTATCTTGGGCCCTGGCCTCTTCCAAAACCCAGTCCATACATCAATTTTCCAAGACAGCTCCAGTGGTGCTGTGTGTGGATTCGCTGCTGGTTTATTCCCTCTCCTGGGAACCAGGAACTGCCTGTCCAGCTCTAATTGTGCCCTGTGCTGTGATGAGGTGAGCTCTATGATGAGGTGAGCTCTAGAACCTGCAGAGTTCTCCAGTCATTCCATCTGCAGATGGTGCCATGCACAGAACCCCAAGTGTGGCTGCAGAGTTCCCAGGATCGTGTGGGGATTCATTGATACTCAGACGTTCTGGAAGAGAAACCTCCAACACTGGCCAGAAGCCCAGTGGAATTCACTGAGGGTTTGGGTTGGTGTTTTTTTCCCAAAAATGTATTTAAAACATTTTTCATTTTTCCAAATATCAACTCAGCTTCCCCCCTCCTTTTTCTAAGGCTTTTCCTCTGAAGTGGATGACGGCGTTGTCTGATCCTGAAATTCCAAACTGAATTATACACCCAGGGTACGGCTTCCCAGAACAGCAACTGGAAGAGCACTTGGCCTTCTCAGGAAGAGGCAATTTGGATGTCTGGGTATGTCTTGGAGCATGTCAGGCAGCAGAAGTGCCTGTCCTGCCTGTCCAGCCACGCTGATCCACACTCCAGGGATCCCTTTCCCAGCTCACTGTGTGGAAATATCAGTGAGAGGGTGTCTGCCATAAATGGAGACATTGCTCCCCATGGAGGAAGTCAGGAATCACCAGTTTCCAAATCCTCAGGTTGCAAACACACCTAGCCCCTGCCTAGGGAGGAAACAGCTTCCACTGCCCTGGGAAAAGCCCTCACCTACTCTGAGTAGTGAAAGCATGAGTCCAAATGCTATGAAAAACAGGGAAAAACATCCTTTTTTGGTTGGGTTTTTTTTGTGGGATGTGACTCCTCTCCAGCTCCACCTTGCAAGACTCTTCCAGGTGCCTCCTGCTCCCAGCACAGGGTGGGGGCAAGGGCACTGGGGTCACTTGTGCCCCAGGGGCAGCTGAGGGAGCTGGGAAAGGGGCCTGGAGAAAGCCTGAAGAAAAGGAGGCTCGGGGGGACCTTCTGGCTCTGCACAACTTCCTGACAGTTGGGGGCAGCTGGGGCCTTTTCAGAACACACTGGCAAATACATGGAGCAAGACTTCTAGACTCCAAGGAAGTGCTGAATGCAGAGCAAAGGCTTTCACCTTGCTCTTTGAAGACCTCCAGAGCTGTACTCTCAGATCAGAATTGTGATTTCCCTGCACAGTTTTAGGGTTTGTGCCTTTTCCTTGAAAAGAAGAACAATAGCTCTTCCACATCCACTTAAAAATATTCAAACTGACAGAAAAGCAGTTTGCAGAGAGAAAACCAGTGAGATGAAATGAATTAACAGCACCAGAGGTATTCACAACCTCCACAGGTACAAAATAACCTCATACAATCTGTCCATTGTCTTTAAAACTAAACTGGCATCTTATTGATTGATCCCAGATGGAAAAAAGCCCACACTAATCTACATCTGGTACAAGTCTGCTCAACCAAATATTGATGAGGAAGAGTTTTTCCTCTGACTCGAGAGCACAATGAAAGTGTGATTATAAGCAAGGAAATGTGGTACATCCCGGAGAACATGTGTTGGGTTTGTGATGGATTGTGTGTGACACTAATCCCCCAACATAGCAATCAGAGCATGGAGCAGGCACTGGAGTAGAGCAGAAAAGGAAAGGAGGAGAACCTCTCTGGTGCACTGAAATCATAGGCTTTTCACATAATCTTGCAATTTGCTACCTTCTCAAATTCCCCCCACTCCCTTGCCAAGACAAATCAGGGAACATCCACAGAACCAGAGCCATGCAACACAGGGGTGTTCTCCCTAAATGGGAAATTCACTGAATCTCTGGGGGTTTTCTATATACTGACTCTTGAGAACTATGAAGTGGATTTTCTCCAAACTGGAATTCATTGCTGCATGTCTGAGGTCTAATCCATCTTCCCAGAAAGGTGCAGGCTGGCTGATTGTCCTCTATAAAGTCAAGGCAGAAATGCAGCACAATGTCCTATGTAAAAAAAGCTTCATCAGACACAAAATACAAGTTCTGGGGAATGATTTCCAAAGCTGATTTTAATCCACCTTTTGCTGCTGGATTTTGGTATGTTAAATTCTAATTGTCCTTGATTTATTATGGCTCTCAAACACTTCAGAGCAGACCCTCAGCCCTCTGCCATTTCTGTCCAGGCTGTTGGAATACAGGATGTTGTTTTACAAAGAGAAAATTTACAAACAGAATTTTACAAAGAGAACTTTGCAAAGAGAAAAGCAGATAAGAAGCCACCACACAACACCAGGAGCTGCCGTGGCCAGGAAAGCTCTAAGATGCACCTTCCTGTGCATCTTAGAGCGGATCCTGGCGCCTGTGGATGAGTTTGGTGGCCCCAGCACTGGGAGATGCTCTGGTCCCCACCACCCATCCCATACCTCTTGACACTACAAACAGCTCGAAGTGCCTGAGCAAACTGGCTCTGCTTACAGGGAAAAGGGGAGGCCACAGAGCCTCTCTCAGCTGGGGAAACTTGGATTTTCCCAAAGCCCTCCCTGCCACAGAGGACAAAGGGGAGACCTCTACACAGGAATATTTAGGAATGAAGCTCAGCCCAAAGCAAATCCCTCTGTGTCCCATTGCCTGGAATTCAGCTGCTCACCTGCCAGGGCTGAATCCCTCCCTTGGCTTCAGGGCAAATACAGCAAATTTTGTGTGGCTGTGGTTTTCAGCTTGGCACAGAAACCTTCAAAAGTGCCACCCTGAGCATTCTCAGGAAGAACTGGATCCGAAGGCCCTGGAAATCCACGGGAATGCTGCCATCTCTGCCCCTGCTTTGGAGCAGACTGTTCCTTTCTAAGAATGGTGCAGGAGCTAAACCTAGCTCAGACAGGGCTTGGAGCCCACGTGGAAGAACCTTGGCTCAGCAGAGGGAGATGAGCCCAGGGCAATCACAGCCCTGATGTTGCAGGAAAGCAGACATCTTCCATTGAATTCTGATTTTATTTTGAAAACTACAGAGCATTCCAGGACACTGGTGAAGCACATCCATTTATATCTGAACTGAAGCACACTGTGCAAAATACACACTGACCCAGGCAAAGGCAGATAGCGATTAGTGACATTATCTTGTCCACATACAAAAATAAAACACCTATGGTGTTATTAATCTGCTTTGATGACTTTCTCAATGCTGAAACCTTGCGAGTTACCAGGTCTGTTAAAAGAAACAGAAAAGGTATTGCTGGAAATAACATGCAATTTCAAATCCTGGTGTGTGCTTAACCCAAGATACACTTTGACTTTTCTTTGAGATCCCACAGTCCCTAATCAAGCTGAATCTAAGCTGAAGACCTGCTGGAGATCTGGTTTACAAATGAAACCCTTACATTCAATTAATAAATGACACATTAAGGCTGCCATGCAGTCACCAAGCCCATATATCCCAAGTCCACATCACCTGGCCACACGGGAATGTTTTTGCTGACTTTAGGGTGGGTTTGGTGGAACACAAGGAAAGGCAATACTTCAGACAGCTCTGAACCTCAGTTTCCAGACCTACTGAACAGCTTAATTTCAGCCCAGCTCACAGATAGCAATTGAAGCTTTTAATCTATTGCTCATCATGCCTCAGAAGTGTGTTCTAGAGATAAACCTGTCACTAGGAAGGTCTACAGAGGAAGAACTTCACTTTTCCTTAGCCACAGCCAGCATTTTCCAAGCATATGGTAACCAAATGCCTGTTTGGAAAGAGCATTCCCTCTATTGGGGCAGGCACACACATACACCTCATAAAAACTGATTTACAAGTCAAAATAAGCCCCGGCTCAGAATGCAGAACCTTCCCTGTGGATGCTGCAAAGCACGAGGTGCTCCCCAGATGTGTCTGGTGTAATAAAATGCACCCTTGCAGGAGCAAGGACCAGCTGATTTCATGGAGCTTCCCACTTCTGTGTTCACACTGTGGGGCACAATGTGGCTCATCCCAAGGGTGATGGGGGCACTGCTTGTGGGAACTCCTTATTCCCCCTAATTCCACCTCCCAATGCAATCCTGGGCTCTGCACACCCAGCTCCCAGGATGAAAACAGTTCTCACACACCCCAAATTGTCACTGAATACAAAGAAAGTGGGAAGTTTCATTTGTAAACTCCCCATTAAATTAACTGCTGGGAGAGAATTGTCCTTCATTTGGGTACACTCAGAGCTGGCAAATCTGTTCTTTGGGAAATAGGAGCTATTCTCCATCCCCTCTGCATCATGTTGGGAAATAATTGTACTTATTGTTCACAAAATGAAGGGAACCCTTTTTACAAATGCTTTTCTCCAGCTGCCATGGTGCAATTTCTATTTTGGTGAGGGTTTTTTTTTCAGTCTGTGGCTCACTCTTCAAGGCTTAACTTCAGCTAGAAAACGTTCACAAGTCGTGACTGCTCCAGTCACTGCTTTGACCTCTGACTAACACCCTGCTCCTTGCTCTGGAAAATAATGAATTGCAGGGAACCTTTTTCTAAACACAGATCCTCAGAGGGAGAGCAGCCACCCCTGAAACACGAGCACTAACCAAACACATTGGCATAAATTACCTCAGTGGGCAAACGAGGAAGAGACAAGAGTTGTCAAAACAGAAAGTGAGTTGTAGTAGATTTGCTAAGTTTTTCTGCTGTTTAACTAACTCTGCCCTTAGCATAGAGGGGCATATTTTTGGAAAGTCTTATAAAATCCATTCAGCTGTTTGAGGTAGATGAATGTGGAAAAAAAACCTCACAGCTGTCAACTTTATTTTTCAGATCTTTTTCCTTTTTTTTT
>WAAG01005901.1:63730-100843 GCA_013390105.1 Tichodroma muraria
TTTTTTTTTTTTTTTTTTTTTTTTGGTGCTTGGATAATTCAAAAATGGCTTTGATTTAAAACTCCAGACTTGGCAGGGGCAAAATGGTAGCCTTGATTGAAAAACAAGAGCAGTGCTTGAAGTTCTGAAATAACCGACTTATGAATGCTTAAAGATGACTCCTGAGCCTGACAGGACACCAAGGACAATACTCTGAACCTGGGCAGGTGCAAGGGCAGCCTTGGAAGGGATGTATTAGAATTTGGAGATGTGAACTTGGAGTGTTCGAAGCAATCCCAGCTATGAAATACAGCAAAGGACTATTTAAAAAATAATGTACTGAAATTGGTACCATGGTAAGTTCCACAACAAAATATCAGGAAAAAACAGCCTCTCCTTTAAACACCACACTTAATTTTGTTCATCTTTTATCTCCACTGAAAAACAGCCTTAGGTGTGAATGAAAATAAAGTTAATAAATTGACCACGCTGGGAATACATTTTCCCTGGCAGGATGAAGCAATTCCTGGGCACCAATGGCTGCACTGGTTGCTCATTATCAGCTTTCATTTGATTCTTTCCAGCTTAAATGGGTCTGTTTGTTGATAATATAATGGGATTGTGTGTTGAACATAAAGTTAATATCACAGGCATTTTTCTACTTCTCTAAATTACAATTTGCTCAAAATGTACAACCTTTGGTCAGGTACAACCAATGAACTCCATTGTTAACAACTGTCCCTCTGTACTCAGCACCAGAGGCCTCACCTCGAGGGCTGTGTCCTGGTCTGGCCCCTCCTGGCCAGAGAGCCCTGGAGGGGCTGGGGCATGTCCAGGGCAGGGAACGGAGCTGGGATGGGGCTGGAGCTGGGATGGGGCTGGAGCCCCAGGAGGGGCTGGGGGAGCTGGGAAGGGGCTCAGGCTGGAGCAGAGGAGGCTCAGGGGGCCCTTCTGGCTCTGCCCAGCTCCTGACAGGAGGGGACAGCCGGGGGGTCGGGCTCTGCTCCAGGAACAGGGACAGCAGGAGAGGGAACGGCCTCGGGCTGGGCCAGGGGAGGCTCAGGGTGGGCAGCAGCAGGAATTTCTCCATGGAAAGGGTGCTCAGGGATTGGCAGGGGCTGCTCAGGCAGGGTTGGAGTGGCCATCCCTGGGGGGGTCCAGGGAAGGGCTGGAGGTGGCACTGAGTGCTCTGGGCTGGGGACAAAGTGGGGATGGGGCACAGCTGGGACTCGATGGGCTGGGAGGTGTTTTCCAGCCTCAGTGATCCTGGGATTCTATAAACACCATAGCTCAGATGATGAACTCTGACATCTCAGTGCCTTTTTCCTGAGACAACCCAGTTAATTCATAAATTCACATGAAGGGATGGAGGGTGGGTGGGGAGAGGAGTAAACCAAAGCAGAAAATAAATTAAATTAAACCCAGGGCTTTCAGTAGCCTCCATTCAGTAGCCAAGAATTAGCAAGGAAAACACCATTTCCCTTTTTTTAATTGATGCTTATGCCAAAAGGCCTCAGGTATGTACAATCCCAAACAAAAGTCTTGGGGGAATTTCAGCCTCAGGAAACAAACTCTCCTGGGCAAAATATGATTTCCTGGAGTCAGTAGTTCTATTGCAGAATACTGGATGTTAACTTTGTTAATAAGAAAACATTTTTCAAATGAAAAATGACTTGTTAAACCACTTTTATGTCACTTTTTCAGTAACACATTAAAGTAAACAAACCTAAGATGTTAAATAAAATAAAAACCCACTACACCTGCAGAGTTTTACCAGCTCACATTACAAAGTGCTCTCTGAAGTGGTTGGGGAGCTATTTCCATTACAAACAGCAAGTGTGCCTGAAAGTAATTCAAAGAGTCAAATTAGGCAGATTACATCAGAGTGTATTTCCCTGCAGCAGAAGGACTTTTGAAACACCTGCCTGACATATTTCAACCTCTGCAGAGAAATATGACATGGACGGGTTTCAGGAACAGCTACAGCCTGCAGAGGGAGGCTATTTGATGTTTCATTCCACAAAACGATCCTTAATTAACAAGCTCATTCTGTTTGCAATTTGTACTTTTGTTTTTAAACACAAACCAACAATAATCAGCAGTGACAAGAGGCCAAAAGCTGCACTAGCTGAAATTACAGTAAAGTTTGTACACTTCATGTTAAACACTGAACTACTCCTATCAGTTCCCAGCATTTTGTTGCCTGGGACACATTTTAGTTAATTAAATATCTTACCACACACTCAAGTGACAAGATTGAGAAAGGAGTGAGACCAAGAGGTCCAATTTAGCACTGGAGAGAAGAGCTGAGGGCACATAAATGGATCCACTGTTGGAGCTGACCCATCCCAGATGCCTCATGTCACAGGGTACTTGGCATCTGAAAATTCCAGAGACTGCTGCAATTACCTTTTCACTTTGCTTCAGTTCTTGGAAAAATGCTGGAACAAATCATTACACAAACATTTGAAGCCAGGGGTAGAGATGATGGATGGCCAACAGGCTTTTCTCAAGAGCAAATCATGTCAAGGAGTGCAGCCTCCTCAACACAGACAGGCAGGGGACAGACACTGGGGAAGAGTAGCACGCGGAGTCCATGCCCTAAATTCTCAAAAGCAGTGGACACACCACAAGGACAGGCGTGGGAAGCACTCACTGATTAGAGAATCATGGACTATCCTGAATTGGAAGGGACCCACAAGGATTACCAAGCCCAACTCCTGGCCCTGCACAGCCACTCCAACAATCCCACCCTGAGCATTGTCCAAATGCCCCTTGAATTCCAGCAGCCTTAGAGCTTTATCCTCCTACAGTAATGTTTTGATGCTCCCTTTCAGGGTATTTCTTCATTTTGGTGTACATGCAAATGCTGATCTGCACTGGACTGGACTGGACTGCAGCGCAGCGACTTCCATCAGGAGGGAAACCAAACCCTCAAACAGATGGGAAACACTCATTTGCTCTGGAAGCCAGTGGGACCTCCTGCTTGGTTTGAGAAGGGCAAGGGGAATTTTGGGGGTTGAAAATTCCGTAACACGAGCGAGCTGCTGCTGGGGTGTGGAGGCAGTGATGGGAGCAGCAGCTTCAATGAGGAGCACCTTCAGGTGAGCAGGGGAGCAAGGACCTTTCCCATCATTTCACGTTAGAGGTCAGCTGTGAGTGAAGGACTCAAACCTCAAGTCAAACTGAAAATTATTTCCTACATTTCTTTATCTTGCAAGATCATTTTCTGTCACTTTTTCTCCCACAACAAGCGACTGATTGTTGTGAAGCATTTTGTGCTACACTTCAAGCAATGCATTTTACCATATCCGATACAAAACTTCTCACTGCAAAAGGAATTGCGGTTCAGTGAGTGAAGGCGTAGAATTGGTTCGGTATTTCACTGAATGGAGAGCAGAAGCTGCAGGAGGATCCCTCACCTGTGACAGACGCGGTGCCCAACAGGTGCCCAAAAAAGGCCCTTTCCAGATCTCCTGGCCCCGGGCAGTCCCGGAGCTCTGAGGCAGAACAAAGCCCAGGAGCAGCCCCCGAGCAGAGCGAAGTCAGGGAATGCCGCACCCCCCGAGTGCGAGGAGAAGGAAAGCAGCGCGGTCCGGGCCCAGGGCGAGACGCTGCCGGATGAGTTCCAGCTCCGGCTTCCCGCGGCGCTTCCCCGCCGCCAGGCCGGGCTCCGAGAGCCCGGGCCGGGCTCCCGGCCGCTGGACAGGGCCCTTCCCCCGGCGGGACCGCACCCCCACCCAGCCAGCTCCAAGGCCTTTGAAGTGCCAATACCGTTTGCTGTCCTGGGAATTCCTGCCTCGATAGGCCGGAGCAAAGTCTTGTTTCCTTTTTTTAACGCACAGTGGCCCCCGTTAGCAGAGGGAGGGCTGCAGTTGTGGCTGGGGCAGTCCCTATCAGCCTCAGGGGGAAGAGAAGGTTGTTTATAGGGATGTTCTTTTGCTCCAACTACAGCGATTTGCAGTTAATTTTACTTAAAATTTACACAAGAAGCTGTGAAAGGAAGAAAGTCTTGCCCTGTGCCTTCAGCACAGAGACAGAAAATTATTTCATCGTTGTCACAACTCTTGCCAATAGAACAGAAAAATGGATCAAAATGGCACCATGTTTTTTTTTTTAATTTTTTTTCAGAAGAATTTCCTGGGCAGTTCAACTAAAAATCCCTGGCAATAACAATGTTAACACAACAGGTGCTATAATTTCCACACCTGATTCCTCTTCAAAAAAACACAATCCATCTTAATTACTTCTTGAACACTTCAACATGAAAGTTTCTTTTTTCCATAAAAAAATTCTATCCAGTGAGTGAAGTCAAAAATAAAGGTAACCTTGAGGGCAGCAGTAAAATAAATGTCCTCAACTAAATCACCTGGCTGTCAGTGGCCCAGAGGTGCAAGTCACTCTGAGAGTTTCTGCACACCTTCCCAACACCACCAGGAGCCCAGAATGTCTCTGCTCGGCAGGACGGACCCACACACACCTGCACAAGCCCTTCCCCTTCCCCATGTGGCCCCTGGGTCTCCTCAGCCCAAGCACAGGCAGGGCACTGGGAGGGGGACACTGCTAAGCCAGCCCTGAGCCAGGCTTTGCCTTTCTAAGGCTCAGCTTCCTCAGCCTTTGGTCCTTCCCTAAACCGCTGCAAAACTCCTCTTTCATAGTCCTGGCTGCTGGGGATGGTCGTCTCTCTTAGTGAATAGCAAGTCAAGTTTTGGCTGGTAGAAATCATCAGAGATCCAGCTAAAATCAGGTTTCTGGTTGGTCTCTGTATCTGCAGACACACAGGGCAATGCCAGGGACAATGTTCCTTCAAACAGCCAGAGACTGAGCCTACTGCTGAACTAGAATTGGGTGATAGGAAGGTGCATTCCAGCAGATCACATCAAAAATGGCCTGTAAACCTTAAATCAGCCTGACAGACAGGGAGGAAGAGAGTATCCACCACGCTTCTTATCTAAGAACTGAACTTGAAGTTAAATTAAGAGACCAATCTTAAAACTAATCCATACTCCAGTCCCTAAGGAAAGATGGCCCCATTGAAGTCAGGCCTCAAGCAATTTGCCCAGGGATAAATAATAAATCAACGTAATTAGATTGTTTCCAAGCTAATTAAATTATTTACAGTTTTCATGTTGAGTTCAAAGTTGCCTGGCTATCCAAATATATCCAGGTAGGCATTATTTTATAAATTTTCCCTTTCTGAAGGAAACATCAACATACATATATAAAAACATCTAGGCTACAGCCCTAGCACTCAAAGCTTAGGAAATGCCAGAATTGAGTTTGCATGGGCAAAAGAAAATATTTTTCTCTTAATTTCATTCCCAGAAATGGTGAAACCATTTTTTGTTGAAGCTTTCCAAACAATTCATCTGAGGCAGACATTCAGCATGGAAAGTTTCAGCCCAAACAGTTAAAATCTGGCACAGATTTATGCCACTGAAAACTAGGGCTTATAATGGGAAATGTGAGGCAAGTTTAATTACAGGCAGCACTACCAGCAACATTTATAATGCATTTAAGACTAAAATTTCATACTGGCTTTGCTCTGTCTGTTTTTCTAGGAATATTGTACGTAAGTATTTGAACCTTCTTATATACCTTTGAATTTCAGACTGTTTGAAAGTCTGGGGTCTGCAGCAAAACTCCAGCACAGTTCTTCGCATCAGCCATCAGAAATAGGAGGCATTGTTTAGAAAAAGAGGTCTCACTTGTCTGATATGAAGTAGGAAAAGCCTTATGTTTTCAAAAGATCCCGGTACCCACACAAGGTTCAGATTTCTGTGGATATTTTTTAGTTTGCATATTTCAGTCAGCTCTAGAGCTGGTCCAAGGTGATCTTTATTTTTGCTTTTTTTTTTTTCTTTGTTTCCCAAAGCATTGGTTTCCAGATAAAAGCAAATTATTAATACAGAATTCTTAGTTGAAGTTGAATAATTAATACTCAGAATTTCAAAAGGAAAGGAACTAATTTCAAAACAGACAGGTGGGCATCCTGATGTCTCAGGATTTTGCATCACGTGGAAAGAGAGTTTTTACAAGGGCCTGGAGTGACAGAACAAGGGGAATGGCTTCAAACCAAGAGAAAGTTGGGTACATGGGATATTGGGAAGGAATTGTTCCCTGGGAGGGTGGGCAGGCCCTGGCACAGGGTGCCTAGAGAAGCTGTGGCTTGCCTGGATCCCTGGCAGTGCCCAAGGCCAGCGTTGGACAGCGAAGAAGTCTGGTTTATTAAATTCCTAAAAGCACAAAAATAAATCTTCTATAAAGGATTGACAAGTGATGTTTTGTTCTCCCAGCAATCCAAATGCCTTTACCAAGTGGCAGAATGAGTTTTGGCCTGAGCTCATTGAAGTGTCATGAGATGCTGGAGATCTGCTCCCAGTTCTTTACTGATTACAAACTTTGGCTTATTCATTTTCCTCTTCCAGGCCTCTGCTCCCCATGTTTCAGGTGTAAATACCATCACCCCGTTCTCCTGCTCTTTTCAGCTAGCCAGGAGGCTCCTCCAGGCAGGTCCTGTCTCATTCTGGACATTGTCTTCTGCCATCTGAACAATGTCAGCAAATCCCAGGGGGATTTCAAGGTACTTCTGCTGCAGAAATAAATCCCGGCTGTGTTCTCAGATGATTAAATGCTTTCTCTTCAGCAACATTTAAACCCCATTCATTTTAATTAAGCATTTCTACTTTATTTGGTGCTTCTTCAGTTTGCCTCTCTTGAAGCAACCCCCTCAAATATATGTGAAACGTTTTACCCAGCTGAACACACAGTGACTTCTTTATTCCCCTCAGCAGAGCACAGTGACATAAAGGAATCCTGTGAGGAAAGGCATCCATGGCAGGAAAAGTAAAGGTTCTTGTAAAGCACTTCTCCAACTTTCCTAAAGACTTCATATTTGTGACTTATAAGTCAGGGAGGTTTGTTCCACGGGGGCCTTGCCAATGAGGCTGCATTGCATCGAGGAGCTCACGGTGACACAACGGCTTCGTGGTATTTGCACAGAATTTCCTCCATCCATCACCACTGCTGGGGGTGATGCCATAAAGCTGCTAACAAGTGTCCATTGTGCAACAGTGAGGGTGCCCTCAGCACACAAACTCCTAGGGGATTTGGTCAAAACTGCTGCTGAGGTTGAGCTTTGTGCTTTGCAGCATCCTCCTTATTTTCATCCACGTGGAAGAGCTTTGTTTACAGCAGCAAATCCCACCTGGTGTCTGCCCAGACCAGAGAGAGCCACTGAGATCAGAAGCATCTCTTGTAGTTCACTGCAGGCATGAAAATTGCTCTAGAGTTGTAGCTGACAGTGGGGGGCTCAGCTCCAGCAGGAGGAGTGTGTGCTGTGCTTCAGAGGAGAGAAAACCCTCCAGCTGTATGAAAAATTACAGAAAACATCCACATTTCTTTGGGTTGTTTGTACCGCCGTGGGCTGATATTACAGAAATGCACTTCCTCCCAGGAAAGCTGGGCTGGCAGAGCCACTCTGATACCCTGGCAAGAACTGCAGCCAAGGTGTCTCTAACTCAGAGTATTTTACTTCATTTCATTTCATTTCATTTCATTTCATTTCATTTCATTTCATTTCATTTCATTTCATTTCATGTCACATCTAACACCAAGATATTAGGCACGTTCTTACTACTCTTCCAGCTTGTGTTTTTATACATAAGATAGACACATATGGATCTTTCCTTGGTTGATGGATGTATCCATTATCATCACTCCTAAAAATCTGTGCTAATCCTATTTTTACTGCAGAACCTCACCACAATTTTTGCTCAAAGCACTGCTCTGAAAATTCAAACAAAGGTAATTTCTCCCTACCTGTATTCCAGGGAAGGTCTCTGAAGAAATGAGACTCAACCCAGCTTTAGACAAACAAGAGCTGTAGCACCCAATTTTGTCAAAATGTTCAGAGGGAGCTTACAATATTCAACTGGAATGAAGCATTTTTACAGTATTATCCTTGATATCTGGTGTACAAATACGCACAGATTTCTCCAGAATTTCTTGTACGTGGTGGGTTAACGTCTTAAATCAGACCTTCTTCTGTGGAGTGGTTTAGTGACAACAACAGGATTTTCTTACAGTCACAGTTCAATATACGATTCAACATCCCAGAACAGGAAAGGCTTTGCAGAAGACTTCACTGTGATCCTGAACTACCAAAAATACACCAGCATGGCATTGGGAGTAAGAGAGGACAAATCCCTGGATGATCAAGTCATAGAAAAAAGCGTCAAAGCTGCATTTTTCCCTAAGGAACACCAAGGCTGCCTGCCAGCATCGGGAGACATCGGGGATGATGCAGCATGGGCTCCAACAGAACATGATAATGTAATGAGCAGAGAAGGACCTGGAGGTCCTGGCTGATGCCAGGTGAACAAACAGGAGTCAGCAGTGCCCTGGAACCAGGAGGGACATCCCTGTCCTGGGGGATTGGCCAAGGAGGGATTGTCCCGCTCTGCTCTGGGCCGGGGCAGAGTCACCTCCAGTGCTGGGGCAGTTTGAGTGCCACAACATCAGAGAGATGCAAAACTGTTCCCGAGTGTCCAGAGGAGGGAGCCGGGGCTGGGGAAGGGTCTGGAGGGGCACCCGAGGAGCGGCTGAGGGCCCTGGGCTGGGTCAGCTGCAGCAGAGGAGCTGAGGGCAGAGCTCAGGGAAGGAGGGAACGGCTGGGGGGGAGGTTTGGGATGAGAGCGGGGCAAGGCTCTTCCCCCAGAGGGTGCTGGCACTGCCCGGGCTCCCCAGGGAACGGGCACGGCCCCGAGGCTGCCGGAGCCCCGGGAGCGCTCGGACAGCGCTGCCAGGAGTACACGGGGGGATTGCTGGGGGGTGTGGGCAGGGCCAGGAACTGGATTGATGATGCTAGTGGGTTCTTTCCAGCTCAGGATATTCCTTGATTCTTAACAGTTTTGCCCCCATTGCCTGTTTGTGTTGCAGTGGTGCAGCCCCTGTTTTCTCATCACTGAACCAGTCTGGAGCTGCAGCCTGGTTTGGGGGGAACTCCATAAAAGTGGAGCAATTTGGGAGTGCTAACCTGAAATTCATATCTGCCAGCAATTACATATGCTCACTGAAGCACAAAAGAATTCTGCTTATTTGTATTATGCTATAAATGCAAAATGGCCCCAGAGCCACGGGCAGAACTGCACAGGAGGCAGAACTTCTGCCCTGGGCAGTGCCCAGCCCTGAGCAGAGTGTGCAGAGAGGCTGGGGAGTCTCCTCCTTGGGGGTATTGCAGAGCTGTGTGCACACACTGCTGTGTCCTGAGCTCTGGGATGGCCCTGCTGGAGCACAGAGGTGGCACCAGATGACCCAGCCTGACCCATTCTGTGATTCTGGAATTCTGTAAAGCTCAGAAACCAAGAGAGGCTTCCAGAGTCAGGATTATTCTGGAGGCTCTCAAGGATGGGTAATTCTGTTGTGGGAATGAAACCTGACCTCCTCCTCAGGCAGAGCAGCAGTGCTGGCCAAAAATCCCAGCTTGTGTGCCACAGCCACAGAGCTGGTGGTTAGGAAGGAGCTTTTAAATGGTTTTGAGAGACATGGAAAATGCCACAATTAGGGAACTGTATATTCCTTATGCAAATATTTTTCATATGTCCTCCCATACTGGGAGGCATTTGATTTTAGGTTTGTTTTCTTAGGGAAACAAGGTTTAAGCAACCACAAAGTCTGCTTGCTCCACCCAACAACCTCTGTCATTCATTGCTACATCTCTATCATATTTATTTCAAACTGGTTGTCCTGCAAAAGTCAGGAGGGCAAAAGGCCAGGCAGAAAGGAGAGATTATTTTTGTGATGGAGGGATGAAGTCAACAGTGCAGCCTTTATTACATCCCACTCACAGTTCATTCTGACAGAGCAGAGATTCCGGCTCTTGGAAACAAATGCTTAAGGACCTGGATGGGATAACTGCTACACGTGGAGCCACGTGCATTAAGGACAGGGGAGGAGAGGCAAACTCATTGTTTGCTCTCTCCTTCCCCTTTTGAGAAAGCAGCTCCCAGCAGCAGCCAGAGAGTAGCCAGTAGCCAAAAGGTGCAAGCAGCAGAACAGAACCCCCTGGACCCCGGCAGGAGTCAGTGTTTAAAGAGTACAACCTGCAGCTGAGGGGTGCATTTCTGCACCCACACAAGGCAGCGCCTCAGACCCCATTCATACACCCCTGAAGGACAGGGTGACATCCAGAGGGACCTGGACAAGCTCCAGGAGTGGCCCAAGGGAACTTCATGAGGTTTAACAAGGCTAAGTGCTGGTGCTGCCTCTGGGTGGGGACAACCCCCGGGGTCAATCCAGTCTGGGATGAGCAGCTGGAGCAGTCCTGGGAGAGGGACCTGGGGGTGCTGTGGGTGAGAGCTGGACCTGCCCTGACCCAGAACCCGGGGCTGAGCCCCAGCGTGGGCAGCAGGGGAGGGGGGATTCTGTCCCTGTGCCCCCTCAGGTGAGCCCCCACCTGCAGAGCTGCCCCAGCCCCGGGGCCCAGCACAGGAAGCACCTGGAGCTGCTGGAGCCAGGCCAGAGGAGGCACCAGGATGAGCAGAGGATGGAGCAGCTCTGCTGGGAGGGAAGGCTGGCACAGCTGGCATTGTTCACCTGCAGAGGAGAAGCTCTGGGTGACCTCAGGGTGGCCTTGCAGGGCCTGAAAGAGCTACAGGAAACATGGAGAGAGATGATTTCCAAGGGATGGAGGGACAGGACACAGGGAATGGCTTCCCACTGCCAGAGGGCAGGCATAGATGGGATACTGGGAAGGAATTCCACCCTGGGAGGGTGGACAGTCCCTGGCACAGGGTGCCCAGAGCAGCTGTGGCTGCCCCTGGATCCCTGGCAATGTCCAAGGCCAGGTTGGACATTGGGGCTTGGAGCAGCCTGGGATGGTGGAAGGTGTCCCTGCCCATGTCAGGGGTGGAATGAGATGAGCTTTAAGGTCCCTTCCCACCCCATCTATTCTATCATTTTATGCCCCTATGACTCTATGATTCCATGACTGTTACACACTCCTGGAAGACTGGTTTCTCCACAGAAGCTCATTAGCAAAGGATTCTTTATCACAGAACCCCCTGAGTCCAGCAGGAATTGCCATGACCTGGTACCAGAGGGAGGGTGAAGGAATTACACCTCACTGCCCTCCCGTCCTTGCAGCAGACAGGGCACAAACCAGCTCCTCAGCCTGATCCTGGAGCTAGTTTGTGACAATACAGGGAATTAGAAGCACATGTGCTGAGGGAGCAGTGTGATGTCATTGGCATGTTCCAGACGTGAGCAAAGCAAGACATGGACTGCAAGATTAAATTACAAAGGTGTCAAATTCATGCCAGGGATGAAGGCAACAAGGCAGAAGTTGTTGGCAAGATGGAGAAAAGAAACATTACATCAGAAAATATTTTTTTGAAAGAGCGGGTAGGATAGATTTCTAAAAACAGCAGGTTTTGAGGTGGAAGGTGAAAATGGCTGGAACACCTGAAGTGCAGACAGGGCACTGCATTATATGTAAAACAGGACAGCAAAGGGGAAACTAAGGCAGGCCTTGGATATGCTTGTTCCATAAGGAGAAGCACAGGTAATGTTCTGGCCTTCCTTCTTGAAGACAATCCAAACACAGCAATGAAGACTTTGATGAACATCCACCAGGGTAGGCACAGGGAATGGCTGTGATGCCACCTCAGCACCAGGACAAGAAAATTAAAGAAAAACCAAGACAGGGAAGGACTGCCTGAGAAGGGAATGGGGGAGGAAAGGAAGGTGTGTGCATTTCTATAAAACAGAATCTCAATTAGGTCTCCCCAGACAGATGCTCTTACAAACAAATTGGGTAATGTTGTTAAATCTGCATAAAATACTAATTTGCTATCTCTAAGTACAAGATAACAGCCTTACAAGCCCCAGTGGACACAGAGAACAGGAAGTTCTGGGGTTACACAGATGCACTCAGATTCTGGCTGCACCAGCCCAGAGCAGCCTCCTGTCCCTGTCAGCAATGAGTGAAGGGAAGGTTCCCTCAGGATAGGCTGACTCCCCTCAGAGGGGCAGGGGCTGCCCACCAGGAGACTCTGCCCTGGACTGTAAATAACAAAGCACTGCAATGCCCCTGCACACAAAGCCTCGGGACCTGAGGGTGCTGGCACCGTGCTGGGGCTGCCCTGGCAGTGGGAGGGCATGGTGCAAGCCCTGGGCTGCACCTGCTCCACTCCCAGGACAGGCTGGGCCTGGGGCAGGGCTGGACAGGTCCCCACACCCCTCCTGGGGATGGCCCCGGGCTGCTCCCACCTGGCACTGCTCTGCTTGGAAAAAAATCAGGCATTTTCAAAAAAGCTGGTGCCCTGCACTTTGACAGTCAGGCTCTTCTCTTTGTTTCCTCTCTAGTTTGAGGCAGCTCTCCCAGACTCACAGAAAGCCTCACTGGAACAGAGGAAGGGTTGTGGTTTGGCATGAGGTGCTATCTGATGATACAAGACTGCTACTGTCCCCAAAACTCACAGTTGCTTAATTATCTTCTATCATTTGCCAATATTTTGTCTTTGAGCTTCTGTTTTGCTGAAGCCACTGTCCCTCTAAGAGACCATTGGTTTTCCATCAAAACACACAGCAGAATGGCCTGATGCCCATAGAGAGGCAAAGGTATTTTATCAGCTACAAGGCTGGGTCCTTTCCCTCTTACCCCCTCTCCCATCTCACCTTTCCTTTCAGCTCCCCAGGGAAGGTCAGAGCACTGCCTGCTTCCCCCAGCACCCACCCTGAAGAAGGAAGCAGGAAAGGGATCCAACCCAGGCAGGGTTTCTCCCCCAGGCAAGAGCAGGGTGTGATGACTGATGTGTTTCACCATAATGCAAATCCAGCTCCAAGAGATTCATGATGAAGCTGTGAGAACTGGCAACAGTGGAAGGAATGAGTATCACAGAACATCCGATAGTCGGAGGAGTTTTGGACTGGTTACTCACAGAGATAAGGACCAAGAGCTTCACTAAAAGACAAATTCATCCCAATTGTGCAATGCTTTTGCTGCTGTGAACCAGGAGCAATTTGCAGTGGGCAGTACCTGAAACATGAACACGGCTGGTTCAGCCTGGTGTAACATGAGACAGAGCTTTGAATTTTTATGAACACAGAGAAACAGCTGCAGAAGTTAAAACTCACAGTAATCCCCCTCAGAGAAGTCTTTGGCCCAAAAAGGAGCTTATAAACTCGGGCTTTGTGCATCATTTCTTATACACGCTGTCGAGGTCTGCTGCTTCCCAACACACACACCAGCATATCCGAGCACACAAGGAATTGCAGATTTAACAAAAGGACACAACCTGCAAGTGCTTCAGACGTTTCCATCAAACCCCGCCTGACGCTGCAGGTGGCCCTTCAAAGCACCTGCAGGTTATTTGTCACAGAGATAACCTAGGAGGTCCAACTTGACAAATTAGGGGAGTGCCAAGCATGGAATCACATCAGAAGGAAAACCAGACCCCATCCATGACAAAGCACTTCAGTGCAGAGCAGGTCCAGGCTGTCAGGGGAGCCCACTGGGCACCCTGCCCTGAAGCTGTGAGGAGGCTCAGAGGGTGATGCTCACTGGCCAAGTGCCCTCCTGGTGCTCTGGCATCAGCTGTGGCCAGCAAAGCAGTCACTCCTTGGCTCAGTGAAAAAGCATGATTTCTAAATGAAAAAGCACATTTTCTAAATTGGAGGCTGGGCCTCAAAGAGCAGAAAATGTGTCTGATTCCACTGAGAAGGGAAAGGCAGGGAGCCTGACTGGGAGCCTGTATCGTGTTGTCAGAGCCTCCTTGATGAAGGTTGTTATCAAGATTTCAGAGTCCAGCACTGGCAATTCTGAATTACTCTGAGCAACACTTTGTGATTTGAATAAAGCCCATGGGCTCAGGGGTCTGTGCTGGCAAGGGACCACAGCCTAAAGGGTGCAGCTTGGCTTCAGCGCTAACCGCTCCTCCTGTTCCTCCACATAACACAAGAGCTCCTACACACTCTTCCAGAGAAGCCACAGAGAATATTGTGTGTCTGATCCTTTTACATCTAAGAGACATTTATCACTGCCCTTTCCAATCATCAAAATCTGGATTTAAGCCTCAGGAGTAGCATGGTCATTTTTACTGTTTAGCATATTTGGGGCTCCTCTCAGCTTTGCCTGAGTTAATACCTTGCAGTGGTTGTTCTGTTCTGGCCTCTCTCCCCACACTGTACTGGTCACTGGGTCTTTTACCAAGCACTTGCTTCAAGCATTTGAATTTTAAGTGTTGGGAAAAAATCAAAAGAGCAGTTCCAGAGGGCACATTTGCTAGGCCAGAGCTCTGAGAAGTGTTACAGAGACCTCCTGACACTGAAACAGTTTCAGGCAGTTGGGAACAAGCTTGATTTGGGTAATTGAGTCTGACGTGGCCGTGAGTGAACAGCGCTGAAATCCACTTTAGAGCCCCTAGAACAAGAAGATAAGTCAAATCTACCACTTGAAAATTATTCCTTTCATATCTTTCATTGGCAATACCAAGAACTCCTAGTTAATGGCATGGCAGCTGCAAAATGTCCAGATCACAGCTGCAACTCGGGGAAACAGGCAGGAGTTTAATTTGTTACCAAACAAGCTGAGGCTTTGAGCTGTTGTTCCCTTCATCAGCGTATTCCTCCATCAGACATTTCCTCAGAGCTTCCAGCAAGAACTGTGGCTCCTGGAGCTGGCTCTGGGGCAAGGGGAGCTGTGCTACATGGGAATTCAGCATGTGGAATGAGACAAATTGCCTTTAATTAACAAATTGCTTTTAATTAAGCCCCAGCGGGACATGAAGGGGTGTTTTTCAAGGCACCCAAAAGGATCTGGGTGTCACACTCCTATGGAAAAACCAAATTATTTAGTAGTGAACTCCTCCCTGGCACTGTCGAGAAGCAGAATAGACCCACAGCACCCAAAGTCAGACATCCTGAGCTTCTGAGCGTGAGGTTTTTCAGGTGCCTGGAAACAGATGGCTTTGACAGGAGCATCTCCTGCTCATGGTGCTCCTCTGTTACACAAGCTGACCTCTGAGAGTCACTCTGAGGTAAAGACTTACCCATCAGGGACTCAGGACTTACTGCTCCATCAGACACCCCAAGCAGCCCCTTGTTCATTATTCATCCCATTGCCAGAAACACCATTCATCCAGATAAAAGATAAAATTATGGAAAGGATATAAAGTTAATTACCATGGTGAAGACTGAGCAGAGTACACCTCTCTGTGCTGCAGCCCTCATGATGAAGTCAGGTAACAGGAGCACAAAGTACAAATATGTTTTCATGTGGTTTTAACCCAAAGATCCCAAACCCACACGGATCAGCATTTTAATTGATAAGAATGTGGTGTCATTGCAACCTCATTTGAAATTATGAAATCACTTTGATCTTAAAACTCAAAAAAATTCCGGTTTATCCAATCACAAAAGATGATGTGTGAGATGCCAAATCTTTTTCTTCTGTTTTTCTTTGGCAGGCAAATTAAGAATTTGATTATAATTCGTGTATACTTGCACTCTGAAGTTGCATGGTTTCATTACCTCACAGATCTCCTAAATTCCTGTAGCCCACAAACAGCTCCATCATGTCTCTGTTTAATTACTAATTACCTTCACTTACACCAAAAATCTCTCATGGATTGGATGCAGACTGTCTGATAGAACTGTTTGATTATTTTCTGTGCCCTCTTTTCGAGGCTCTCCATCTCTTCCAGAGGCCTGAGTGAAACAAGATGCTTAAATTCTTTCCCTTCCATGCTTTTGTTCACAGAACAACTCCTGATTCGGTGCAGAAAGAAGGGTGCACTCAGATCCATCACTGACTGCAGTGCAGGCAGCCCTGGGCCTGGGGTGCACCTTTCTGAGGAAGACAATGCACAGTGTGAAGTAGCAGGGTTTATTTAAAAAATTATTTGTTAACAAACAACGGACAGGTCATCTGACTAAGCAGGCTCTCACTCTCCTGTAGGCCACCACACCTGAAATGAGAAAAACAATCTTCAAAATCCCTCACACATTCTACCTGAGCTGCTGGACACATGAGAGATACAAAGGAAGTAAAAAGAACTGGTCTGGTTTAGCAGAGTAATGCTCAAAGGTGTTTTCCTTGTCTGTCACTCCATGAATAATTAACAGTCTTAATTAACTTTTCATTCTAGGTAAGGACATGTAGAGATGAGAGCTCTGCAAGCCTCCTGCTGGCACTGAGCCTTGGCAGAGGATGTCAGGGAATGGCACAGGGAAGATTTGATCCTGCTCAGGAATGCTCTGCCCCTGGTGTTTGGCTCCTCACCCTGCAGGAAGGAGATGTCCCAAATGTCCCCTCTGTCCTGGAGAATGGCACAGAGCATGAGGACAGCAGCATCACGGGAGGCACGGCAGCCTTACCACCTTGATAGCTGTGATTGTATTAAAATTACCCTCTCCCAGCCCTTATATGTGCTCAGGTCAGGAACTAACAAGATAAAATCCCATGTTCCTTAAATACTAAATATACTTGTTATAAATATATATATATATTGCATTATAAATATTACAAATATATGTATAAACACTAAATATAAATACTTAAACATCCAACAGTTTTAAGGTTCTGTGTTAGTTATACCTGCACAAATAGGAGTCAGCAGTGCCTTGGAGCCAGGAGGGACGTCCCTGTCCTGGGGGATCGGCCAGGGAGGGATCGTCTGTCCCTGTCCTGGGGGATCGGCCAAGGAGGGATTGTCCCGCTCTGCTCTGGGCCGGGGCAGCCTCGCCTCCAGTGCTGGGGCAGTTTGGGTGCCACAACATCAGAGAGATGCAAAGCTGTTCCCGAGTGTCCAGAGGAGGGAGCCGGGGCTGGGGAAGGGTCTGGAGGGGCACCCGAGGAGCGGCTGAGGGCCCTGGGCTGGGTCAGCTGCAGCAGAGGAGCGGAGGGCAGAGCTCAGGGAAGGAGGGAACGGCTGGGGGGGAGGTTTGGGAGCTCCAGGAGCGTTCGGACAGCGCTGCCAGGGATGCACAGGGGGGGATTGCTGGGGTGTGTGGGCAGGGGCAGGAGCTGGACGGGGTGGTCCTGCTGGATCCCTTCCTGCTCAGGATATTCCACAATTCTATGATATATGTTGAGATTTTTCAAAAACGAAGGCTTTGTTGTGGAAAATTGACAGTGAGATGGGATCAGAAGCAAATCTGGAACAACCAAAAGCCAAGGTATATGTTAAATTGGACAAGATTCTTATGTTTATATGTCTTGTTTACCTTTCCAGCTGACCACTTCTCCCTAAGGCTGATTTGCACCTGGAAGGGGCATCTTGAAGATAACACAAACAAGTGCAGAAAGAACATGGAAAATCGACTGACATCATAATTTGGGTTGAAATTTTCAAACGGTGAACTGAGCTAGAAAGGAGAAGAAAAGGATTCAGGCTGTTGTAGAGAACACTAAGGGAAAGGTGGGAGCCGGGGCACGAGGGAGGTGTTGGAGGAAGCAGGAAGGATTGGCTGGACTGGAGGCGGACTCAGAGCAGCAGGATGGGCTGGATGCCCGGGCTGTTTGCCTTGGCACTGCCGCTGGAATCCTCCGAGCAGCACAATTTACACCAGCTGACGATCTGGCCCGGAGGCTGCGGGGCTGAGGAGAGACCGTATCCATCACACAGCTACAAACCCGCCCCGCCCTAGCAAAACAAGAGGCGTAATCTGGTTCCTGGGCTTGCTGCAGCCAAGTGGAAGAGGTGCCAAACACCTGAATGTCCCATATGTGGGGCTTGCTATTTGGGGGAGAAAAAAAACCCCAGACAATAAAAACAATTTTACTGCCAAATAAAAGTGTCCCCGACGCTTTCCTATAGAGAAACAATGACATCCAGTGGTGAGTTCATTCATCACAGGGATTTACATGAGCCCGAGCTCAGGAAATCCCATCTCATACCTGTCCCAGGGAGGGATTCCATTGCTGTATCCATTATCCATGTGCTATTCCAGCCCTGGCAGACTTTGACATTGTTCTTGCCCGCTGATATTCTTAAAAATGAACCTGCCAGCACAAGGTCCCCTTTAGAGGAGGAGGTGCTGGTTACCTTTTGTGTTATCAGGAGGCTCTTTAGAAAACAATTGGGATTTCTGGTGTATAAGCTCTTGAGATAAAAACACCCACCTGGTCAACATTTCCATTCATCAAAGATGGATTCCTGACTGGATTTTGTCATGTAAGTACTTTCAAAAACCCCATCAGACACACAAAGTCATTGTTAAATGTCTGAATAGCCCCAAGACTGCCCCAGCTGTTTCTGTCAAAGCCACACAAAAATCTGGGCTAAGGTCAGATCCTGAGGAAAAGCCTAATGTTTGGATTGAAGCCTGTTGAGTGAAAGGTTGGAAAAGCCTTCATTTAGGGCTGATTCTCCTCTCTAATTCCCAGAATCCCAGACTGGGTCAGGCTGAAGAGCCCACAGTGGTCACCTGGTGCCACCTCCCTGCTCCAGCAGGGCCACCCCAGAGCTCAGGGCACAGGGATATCAGGACTATCCCCAGGGAGGAGACTCCCCAGCCTCTCTGCACACTCTGCTCAGGGCTGGCACTGCCCAGGGCAGGAGTTCTGCCTCCTGGGCAGGGGCAGTTCCTGGGCTCAGCCCCTGCCCCTGGCTCTGGGGCCATTGCTGGGCCTGGAGCAGAGCCTGGGCCCTGCCCTGCCCTGGCTGTGCCCAGGGACAGACTGGGACACCCAGGGACACACAGGGACAGACTGGGACAGCCAGGGACACACAGGGACAGACTGGGACACACAGGGACATTCAGGAACACCCAGGCCTGAGGGTCCCTCTCCAGGCTGAGAGCCCCAGGAAGGAACCAGCTGGGGTTCCTCTCCAGGCTGAGCAGCCCCAGCTCCCTCAGCCTTTCCTGGGCACGGAGATGATCCAGGCTCTTCTTCAGCTCCAGGAGCTCCTGTCCCTGCTGTGCTGAGGAGCCCAATTCATTGAAAAACTTTTCAGGCAAATCACACAGAAGGAAAACTGCTTAGGGGAACACAACAGTCTCAAATTCAATGGTATTTCTGTTAAATCAAGCTGTTTGTACCAGTTCTTGTCTTTGCCTTTGGGGATCAGGACTTCTAAGTAGTCCAGTTAAATGGTCCATGATAAAATAATTTCCGTTTCATTTTTTGCTAAATGACCCCTTGCTCTCACGTTAGGGAGAAAAGTTAACTTGAGGAGTGGATTAGTTTTCACAGTACCTTTCCTAAACACCTCACTCACATACTCTCCAACCCTTTCTTCTTCCAAGCTAAACAATTCTCACTTTTGCACTCTATCCTCAGATGTAAACTCCACCCAGTCTTCCAACCATCTCATGACATGCTTTTGGTGCACTTCCAAACCAGAGAGGTTTCCAAACTGAACCTCCAAAATGTTTGAGGTTTCCCCATCTCTGCACAGCCCCTTCCAAGAGCACACTCCCATTGATCCTGGAGGCAGCCTCGGATCCAAACAAACCATAACGCCGTCAGGAACAAGTCTGGCTGCTTTTTAATGAGCAAATATGCTCTTGGGAAGTATCCTGCAGTGATGGGCAAACCTCAAACACATTGGAGGTTCTGCTTATAAAGCTCTTTGATGTGGAAGTCTCACCCAGTGGCAAAGCCTGCTGGTTCTGCATGCCCAGGAGCACCCCAGCCGTGGCACGAGAGAGCTGGCAGCACGCTGGGCTGGGCAGCGCAGTCCCCTGCGCGCCCACGCGGCTGGGCTGGAGCAGTGTGAGGGTTTAGCTAGGAAAGAACATTTCACTACCAAGAATCAAAGAGAAAATAGCCCAGAAGTCTGCAGTTCAAGTTAACAACCACCCCTCCCACCCCACAAAGTCCCACTGCAGTCGTATCTCAGAGCCAGGCCTAACGCTGGTCTCAGAGCTGCAGCTGCAGAGCTCCCCGGCCAAGCCAGGCTCAGATGATGATGAAGCTTTAACTGCTCACTGTTCCACAGTGACAGAGAAATCAGGCTCTGCTGGGGTGCAAAAATCTGCTGCATTTTTATTAATCAAAGCTAAAATACTTGAACTGTGAAAGAACAAATTTTGCTGTTGGTACACATTCTGTGTATCATGTTGGTACGCAGTTCATCTGCCCCGGGGACAAGTCCATTAACAGCCAAAGTCATCCAAGTTGCAGCTTCAGGGCTGTTTTTTTATTTCCAGCTGCAGACTCCATTGTCTACCCTAGCTAAACCCTGTTTAGGCAGGTGATGACCAATGCTGTAAAAAACTCTGGAACCAAGCTGGGGTAAGGCACAGACCAAGGGCATACTCAGTGTATGCCTGCCACCTTCTGTCTCTTGCCAAAATCCTGCATGTGAGGACACAGGGGATATCCATCCAGGCAGAGAACTTTTCCGTTTTGCTGATGGGAGTTACAGAACAAGGACCCTTTTTGTGCTACAAACAGTATTTAAACTTCAGGACTTACTCTTCCCTAAGTCATTTGTTTGTTGTGCTGGACAACTCCACAGGACACCAGGCTCTGCTGCCTGCCTTCCCCCAAACTCCTCATCCCCTTTCTTTACATCCCTGTCCTCAAAGAGACAGAAGTAACACGTACATTAGAGGTTCAGTGCATCATCAATACCCTGTTAAAAAAGCTTTTAAGTAAAAATGAAACTCCCTCTTGCTTTTTTCATGCCCGAGCAGAGCCAGCACTGCTGCTCCCCAGTGCCAGACACTGTGCTGGGCAGTCCTGGATTAGCAGAGTGTGAGAGGTCAGAACAGGGCAGGTACCTGCAGCCCTGGAAAGGAGGCGAGAGAGTCCTAAACCTGTCAGAACCACCCCACACCAATGTGAGCCACTGGTCTCATTGTGATGTCCAACTGAGCAAGATCTTATTTCTAATTTTAATGTTCAAGAGGAACTTTTTGTTTGGCCTGGCTGGGCCAGAGCTCCACTGGCAGCTGCCTGTGGCTCAAAGGCTGCTATGTCAGGAATTCAGGCTGGCACCCTGCACCCGGCAGGGAGGTGCTGATTCCTAGGGAGCTCTCCTTTTCCAGGAAGTTGTGGGGATGTGTTGATTCTCTTCCCTCTGCTCCACTGTGAGATCCAGGAGCCACCAAGGACTGGCAGGTCATGGCTCTGCTCCTGTGCTCCACAGGCTCTTGCAAACTTTCAATTTTCTATCTCTGTGGCTCCTACTCAGGTCAAACAGAGGTCACAACCAGCCCCAAAACCTCCCAGATATCAGCAATTTTATTTTTCATCTGATACCCTGTGTAATAGGGAAAGCTGTGCAAATAGGCTGGAGGAAGTCAGACGTGACTCAAAGTGAACCTTTCACTGTAAGGCTTGAAAAGATTGCTTTAACTTTTTGTTATCAATAAAAGCTTTAGACTGACTCTTCATCTCTGATCCCTGGCCAGGAGGGCTGCAGTACCAAAGCAGAAGAAACACTGCTCACATTTGCCCCTGCACCTTGGCCATCCTTCCCTCGGGAGCAGCAGCAGCCCTGAGGAGCTCTGAACAGCTCAAGACTGGAAGAACTGGTGAGGAGGGGAGGTTGTACCCTGTCTTCCAGACTTTGGAGGAAATAGGAATCCTTCCAGCGTCAGCCACTGCCCCAGTTAGAAAGTTCATAGCACTTCACAAGAGAACTGAATAAACCCCACTAAACCTGAGCCAGCCTTCGGACCCGCTGGAGCTGGGACAGGAAAACCCCAAAGTGCATCAGTGAGACGAGACTGGATCAGCCCTGAGCTGACAGACTGACCTCATTTCTGCTTTCTTAGTCCTTCTTCCTCTTTCTGCCCAAAGTTACTCTAACTGCTAGTCCAGTATTTCCTGGTCCTGCCATGTATCTTAAATAAAAGGAAAGGATAGAATAGCTGTTATGAGTGTTAGGAGGTCTCACATCCTTTCTTGCTTGTCAGCCTATCTTTCCTCACAGCCTTCAGATTCTCCCTCATGTGTTTCCCTGTGTGGCTCCTCTTCCCTTTAGGGCTTTCCCACATTTGAACTCCCTCACCCTCCCTTGTGCCATCCCTTAGTCAAACTCTCAATATGTGCTTTCTTATGAATTATTTCCCCCACTTCTTTTCCAATTCTTTTGTGTCCCTCACGTGCTTATTTCATGGCTACTCAATCCCCACAACTCCTTTGTACCTCCATTTGGGATGCACACAGCTGAACACAATATCCCAAATTCCAAGTTGACAGTGCCATTTCAGCAAAAAGCCTAATTATCTGTTTAACATCTCATTTGCTGTCTCCCTGTAAGTCTCAGGTCATGTCGAACAACACTGCTTCCCAAATCCCTGTTTGATTAAGTACTTGCAGTTTCCTTTAGACATATTAGCTGCATTTTTCTAAACTGAATCATGATTGTTTTCTTCTTATTATAGCACTGATCTCTTGAGGCTTCTTTTGTACAAGTGGATGGAAAGATTTCTTTTTCCCCCCCTTATTGTTGCACAAGAGGGTTTCATGTCTTTGGATGTGTCATAATAAAATGGTTTTGGTAACAGCAAACCTAATTCCTGTTGTTATTAAACCATAACACAATTCAGGAGAACTTAGTCATTGTGGAACAACAGTGAGCACCACATCTACCTGCAGGAAGTGCTGAACTCAGAGGAAGTGGGCTGGAGGAGACAAGGAGGAAGGCTTTACAGGCTGAGTAAGACACTAAATTCAGCTTCTCTTAATGAATTAGTTGAGAAAATAAATAAACCACTAATCACTAACAGCTAAGTGTTTTTCTGTTACTCAAAAAATTATGAAGTGATACCCTTTTCTACCATTGAAGGACAGCAAAAAGCATGGGAGGAAAAACTTGATTCTTAATTGTATATACAAGTTTTTGCTGAAAAATATAATCTAAGCTTTGGCTCATAATGGGGGCAGAATTGGTCCTACAGACCTGCTGGGGCACTTGGCCTATAAGGAGGTTGCTCTTTTCTTATTTGTGGTCAATATATTTTGTGTGTAAAGATGGGCTTTGAGGGATTCACAGCCAGTTGAGGACCATTTTGTATTTTTTTCACATCCAAAGCTCATCTTCCCTCCCAGGCACTCAGTCCTCCTGCCATTTCAGTTCACTGCTTGTTTAGTTAGAGCTCGTTGTGGTGGGAACGGTGCCTTTGGCACGGGCAGGGGCAGCTCTCACACTTGTGGGCTGCCCAGGTCCCACACTTGTCTGGAATTAAAATTCTCTATCTGAAGACAATCCCAGACCAAATCAACCACTCTGGTCCCCTCCAGACCACACTGGCAGCCTGACAGAGCAGAAGGGAGAGCACCCTTATGGCTTATTCAGAGAATGGAAGGTTGGATTCATTGCAAATCCAGCCACTCTGACAGAGCTGAAAGAGGACAGAGGGCAGAATGCAAATTCCCATGGGCAAAATCCCCCACTTCTGGTGGGGGTTTAGCCCAGATCCTTTACACCTCCCTCATTCCAGAGCCTGGGTCAGATCACACTGCCCCACTGAGGAAGCTGGCAATGCTTATACCTCAAAACCTATGGATTTACAGGATCTCGTGGCAGCTGGATGAGTTCATGCACAGAACCCAGTGGGCATCCTCAGGTTCTCTGGGCACCCTGTGCCAGTGCCTCACACTCCCACAGTCAAGGATTCCTTCCCAACCCATGGTCCCCACACCCTGAGCAGGGAGAGCATGGAAGTGCTGGGAAAGGAGGAGCAGGGGAGAGAAGGAAGTGGGAGGAAGGGTGGGAGGAATTAACTGGGCCTAGGGAAGTGAAATGGATCAGGAGCAAAGAAAGTCAATAAACTGAGGAAGGAATCAAAAGAGAGAGAGAGACAGAAATCCTCCCTTCACAGTTTATAGCAACAAGTCCTGGGAAAACTCTCGGAGCCTGCACCCCTTGGAAACAAAGCCATCAGTAGTGCAGACCTGGAAAAGCATCCCCACTGCTGGACTTGAACAGTATGGATCCAGGAAATATTAAATCCATCTGCTGTGGAGAGAATGTTTTATCAACAACAAAAAACCCATTTGATTTATTCTCTAGACACTGGGCCCAGCCCCAGCCACTGAGTTGTGCTATCTAATGTGGTCAGACAACTTCTAGGGAACCAACCTCATCTTGCCATTACTCACAGTGTTTGCTTTTCCCCTATTGCCTTACTCATCTGATTCCTCCCTTCTTATTATGGCTCTGGTTGGGTCGATAGCTCATAATTTATCCTCCAGGCTGAGGCTTTCATGCCTTTGTCAGTAACTTGAGCCAGGGAAGTGAGTTATTCTTGCCTTTCTGTGTTTCTCTGTCTCAGTCCTGCTCCGGCTGGGAGTTTACCTGGACGTGGAACACACAAACTCTGTACCACTGCCCGCCAGGAGAGATTTCCCTCCTGTTCCAGTTACCCTGGGTGTCTGGGCATGGCTCTGGATGAGTTTTTTGCTGGATGTCAAGTGATTAATAAGAGCCTGCAGTGATATAGCACCATTAGTCCCCAAGTGCTTCCTAAAACAGAAATTCACTCACTCCAGTTGTCCTAATTAACATGAAAGCAGAGGCACCACTGAGGCAAAGCAGGCACACAGGAGGCACTCCCCCTGCACAGTGGGCTGTGTCTCAGGCTTTGAGTCCAGCCCAGCTCCAGCCACTTCAGAAAGCACCTTATCCACCTTTGGTGCTGGTCCAGGACAGCCAAAGATCTGCTCCTGTATGGACAAAACCCAGAGCACGGGTTACACTCATTTCACACTCACATGCCACAGAGGACACAGACTAAGCCCACTCCTGCCAAGTACCCCAATTGTTTTCCCTCACACAGGTACCCATAGCATGGTTCTTCTCCATCCTAGAGGGCACGAATCCCAAAGCAGCCACATTTCCTCTCCCAGACACAGGGATGGGGCTCTGCTCAGCTGCAGCTGCACTCAGGCTCCTCCTCACAGCAGAAATAGTTCTCAGAAAATTGATAATAACTTCAGCTCCTTCTACTGGGATAAAAAAATCATGAAGGGGTGGGGACAGGCTCAAAAATGGCTGCCCTCCCTAATTTGAGTTCTCACACCCACACAAAAATGCTGGTTCCCAAAGGGCATGAATGTGTCCAGGTCACTTACTGGTAGAGGGAAGGTGAAGAAATCCCATGGGGCAAAAACACCCATCCCATCCCATCCCATCCCATCCCATCCCATCCCATCCCATCCCATCCCATCCCATCTTTTCATTCTTCATCTTCAAAAAATAGCTTCCCATGACAGATCAGGGTGAGCATTTTCTTATTACAATTTAGGACATTCCCCTCATCTTCCACTATCAGGAGTTCAGGATGTTCATTACCTGCAGCAGCCAGTTCTTGCCTAGGTGACATCAGGAAAAAAAAAACAAAGATTCATTCAGGGAAGGAATCCTCAGGTGACCACTTGAGATACATTAAATTTCTTCCCAGAAGCAGTTCAGTTTTGAGCTTACCTGCCAGTTTTTTCGATAACCAAAGCCTTAAAACACAGAACCCAAACCACCCTCCCCTTGCAGAAGAGAGAAACAGATGAAGGAATTTGAGCAAGCCCCAGCCCTGTGGGCAAACCCTGAGCTGGCCCGTTAAAATGCACTCCACCTGCTGCCCAAAGGCCCTGGTAGTGTTTGGGATTGGGGCAGCCCTTCCCAAAGTGGTGTTTGACAGCTGCCAAGGGCGGTTCCTGGTGCTGCTGAGTGAAGGGATGATTGTCCTGCCCTGCAGTGAGAAGCCTGGGACATGAAAAGCACCTTAATACAATATTATTGCTGCTATTACTGTTATTTCACTGGCCCTTTGCCTCCCTCTCTGTTGAACACAGGAACAGGAGTATTCCTGACCATCCCCAGCCCTGCCTTTAGTCAAACCTTGTCTTTAGCACTGCAGACCTTCAAATATAATTTTTTCCCATCATCTCAGTTCACAGAGCCGCAGACCACGTTTCTTTACTTGGTATTAGCTTCAAAGTACTCCTCCTTTTAAAATACAAATCAATGTTATTTGTGAAATGAGTGTTTTGAACTTAGATCCAATATTTTTAGTGAAATAGAAAAGAAAAAGAAGTTTTGTTTTGTTTTTTAACTGGAAGGAATCCAAACTATCCACAGCTTTTATAAACCAACTTCCTTATGAGTCAGGACATTTATTGCCAGAAAAATATTATTTTAACTTCATTAGTGTAATATGGCAGTGACATCTAGTGGCTTTCATCAGTGTCATGATGAGAGAGGGGAAGGTGGGACTGGCAGGATGTGGGAATGGATCCAAGTCAGGGGTTGTTATTCCATTGTTGAGAGTCAGTGGAAGCTGGACAAGCTCTTCCATAGAGCTTACCAGAATCAGAAAATTCTGATAATATAATGAAAATAAACTCTAAGACTGGAAAATCCAATCAAGTAACACCCATGGGTGATTTCTTCAGCTCACATTATTAGGTAAAATTCCTGACTTTCTTTATCCTGGTAGAAATACTGTTCACATTAGGGAGCTCCTTCACCAGGAGCCACAGAAACAATTATTCTCAGTTTTCTACATCAAAATTCAGTCTAAGGCTACTTACAGTCAACATCACCCAAATGCCCCTGGATCCCTGGCAGTGTCCAAGGCCAGGCTGGACAGAACTTGGAGCGCCCTGGGACAGTGGGAGGTGTCCCTGCCCATGGCAGGGGTGGGACTGGATGATCCCAAACCATTCTATGATTCTACTCTAAACTTTCCATGTAGAAGGCTGGTTTGACAAAAAAACAAAGGCTCTAACTGAGAAAAATACGTTAATAATTGTTTTATTTAGCTTTGGACACTCCAGCTACACACAGAAAAGGAGATGAAATTTGGGGGAATCATGTAGAAGCGCATCAGCCTGTGCTGGGTTGGCTGCAGCTTAAAGCCCCAGATTGCTCCAGAGTGGACAGAAACCTTCCAGGAGCTTTGTGGGGAAGGCTGTGCTGGGTTCTGGCTGTGCAGGTGCGTGCCTGGGCTGAGGGTGTGCATGTGTTTTATTATGAAAGGATTTACTTTTCCATGTGCAGCAGTGACGGCACCCAGAGGAAGGCAGGGCTGGGAAGCATCTGGCAGAATATTCGTGCTGCATCTGCCCTTTGTGTCCCCGTGCCAGCATTGCTGCTCTGCTCTCCCTGCTCAGGATTACTGCGGGGTTGTAACAATCAGCGGAACCGCCGGCTTTGCAGTCCAGGCCTCAGAACTGAGCCGGACCTTCCACGTTGGCAGGGAAGCTGCAGCCTCCTTCCACGGCTGCCAGGCCAAGGAAACAAATGCTCAGCCCCACATCTGCCTGCAGCACCCCCGTGGAGCCACCCCAACCCCGGCCCGGGGTTTGCAGGAGGGCAGAGCTGGGGGTGTCCTGGGCACAATCCCTACGGACAGGGCTGCCCAGGGCTGCCGGAGGTGCCAGCTCCAGGCCGGCAGAGCAGCTCCCCCTCGGGCAGCATTCCCTGTTCCTCACAGGGCAGCATTCCCTGGGAAGGGGGGACTCAGGGCAGCGGCTTCAGGGAGACTTCAAACACTTCAGCAGGTCTGGCAGGAATATTTCTACACCTGCATGTTCAAATATGCTCCACTTTCTCACTTTATAAATACACGGAGCCCGCTGAACGCTGGCCCAGCAGAGCCAAGCGTGCCCCTTCGCTTTGATGAACCAGCTGTTTTTCTGTCCCGTTCAAATAAACATATTTGTGTGTGTTGATTTTGCAGTTTATTGGGGCAAAGAAGCAGATGCCAGATCATATGTGCATTTTTGTTCTATGTAGAACTGCCACAAGAACATTCCCCCCAGCCCAGTTCCTGTTTGTTTTGCAGGAAGGGAAGCAGCACAGAGAAGGCTCTGGAGGGGCATTGTTGATGGTTTTAACCAAACAGGTGCAGAATCAGCTCACACAGGTGAGATGTTGCAGTGGCTCTGTTTGCAGATCCAAGTCTCCACCTGGGACCAGGGATGCAGCCTGGACTGCAAGATCCCCCACATCCATTCCTTTGGGTCTGGCTTCCACACTCCCATTTCCATGTGCAACCTAGCTCTGGCATTCCAGGTTCATCCCAGGCTTTTCACAGGAGCTGTGACAGCCCTTTGTGGTGCCAAAATGCCATTTTTGTGGATGTGTGAGTCCAGAACCCACCTGCTCCTCTGCTGTGTGTGAACAGCAGACACAGCTCAGCTCCTCCCTGCCTGGAGCTGGGACAGGAACTAATGCAACTCCACATTTCTACCAGCCCTGAAATCACAAAGGGATGGCACAGAACTCATTGCCAGGTCTGAAAAAGGAGAGCATTTCCATATTCCACCATGACCCCTCTGCAGCCCTGCAACCTGCTGAGAGACGGGCTTTCGACTGCTGCACTGGCCACTGCACCTGAACTCTGACTTGGGTTTGGGGGCACTGTCTTCCATTCCAGTTCAAAGCTGTCCCCAGTGGTGCCCAGCCCTTCCCTGGACAC
Source organism: Tichodroma muraria (assembly GCA_013390105.1). Classification (NCBI taxonomy): domain Eukaryota; kingdom Metazoa; phylum Chordata; class Aves; order Passeriformes; family Sittidae; genus Tichodroma; species Tichodroma muraria. Next base: position 92,093 of record WAAG01005901.1, read on the forward strand.
GGCTGGGCCAGAGCAGCACCAGCCCCGTGTGACTGAGGGGCTCAGCTGAGGAGAATTCCCAGTGCCAGCCCAGACGCATCCCAGCCAACCCTGCTGCCACTGGCACTCGGGTTATTGGGAATGGGGCTGGATTTATGCTCAGCTCCTCTCAGGGGGGGAGAAATAGGGCCCCTGGTGTGGCACAGGTGACCATGAACTGTCTCAGAATAAGCTAAATCAAACTTGCCTTGGGTTCATGTTGCCATTGCCCTTGACCTCTGGTCCTGCGGCTCACAGGAATTCCGTGCTCTCCTCACACCACACCACAGCCCTGGCTGAGGAAAAGACAGACGTCCGGTCCACAAGGTCCCTGAAAATGTTGATTTTCCTTAAAAAGGAAGATCATCTGGATGCCTGTTGTGCCTGCAGGAGCTGGGAAGGAGCATGGCCCAGCATGTTTGGGTTGTGTCACAGGGGACAAGTTAAATACTCAGCAATGGGCTGAGGAACTGCCAGGAGGTCACAGAGGCGGTGGAAGAAGTGAGAGTCTCGCCAGCTCTCACATGAGTGTGTGCTGGCTCTGGAATTCCTGCTGGAAGTCCAAGTGGCAACTTGAATTTCCTCATTTCACTGCTCTTGTTTCAGTTCTCCGGTCATGGAGAGAAAAAGCAAAACAAGAGAAGAGCACCCAAGGTACATCATTAATCACCCTCAGAAAATAGCCAAGGGCAAGTCATGGCAAATAATTCACCCAGCACTCTGAGACAGAAGCTCACTGGGCTGGGGTGTTCAGCCAGTTCTGGCCAGCCGACTCCTAGAAATGAGAGTTTGCAGGAAATCATCCGCAGCAAAAACTCTGGGATTTGTTACTGGTGCCTTTTCCAGTTCTATTATTTGCCTAATATGGCAAAACACGTTCAGGATGAAGCAGGAGGTGCAAACAAACCATGCTATGCTCACCAAAAAATCCATCTGGGTGTGAGGATTGGAAAAGGGAAGATTGTGTGGAGACCTCACAGCCCCTGCCAGGGTCTGAAGGGGCTGCAGGGAACCTGGAGAGGAGCAATTCATCAGGAACTGGAATGACAGGACAAGGGGGAATGGGTTCAAACTGAAAGAGAGTAGGTTGAGATTACTGAGGAAGAAATTCCCCCATGAGGGTGGGCAGGCCCTGGCACACGGTGCCCAGAGCAGCTGTGGCTGCCCCTGGATCCTTGGCAGTGCCCAAGGCCAGGCTGGACAGGGCTTGGAGCAGCCTGGGACGGTGGGAGGTGTCCCTGGCACTGGGCACACTTCCTCCCACATCAATAAGGGTGCTGCTGGTGAAAAGACAATGTATTTTTCAGGGTGAGCAAGCACAGGCACCACCCCCACTGTGCCAGAGGGACTGCAAGGTCAGAGCAGGGAACCAGGAACCCCCAGCAGGAGACTCCAGCTGCAGCACAGGCTCTCCCTTTTGCTTTAACCAACAAACACAGAGATCCCTCAGCCCCAGGGTCCAGCCTGGCACTCTGCTTGACTCTGTTTGCCTGACAAAGAAAATTCTCCTATGGGAACACAACCACTTCCACAATAACTTTTTCCAAGTCCTGCTTGTAATTAATTTGCTGGATGTGACATCACTGAGTTCTGGGGTCCTTTCCCAGCCTGGCAGGCTGGGAGCTGCCACCAGGAACTTGGCAGATGCTGCAGCTGGCCCAGCTGTGTGAGCTCTGTGGGCTGTGCCCAGCTCTGGGAGCTGCTCCCTGTTTCCCCGAGCCTTCCCATGGCTTGGGAAAATGCACCAGGGCTGTGGCAGATCCCTGAGGATCTCACTGCTCCATTATCTTCCCCCCAGATCCAGGCAGTTTGCCCTTCCCCAGCAAATTTAAAATACTCTGTTTTGTAAAAGATCAGGGACCAGGAGCTTTTCCCTCCACACACCTGCCCAGGCTTCCTCTCCAGTTTTCATTAGCATTTGGGCTTTTCCTTGGTGAATTTGCAAAATTTTGCCAGGTTTTGACAGAAGCAGCACAAAAGGACCAACCCAGATGGAGGCAATGTGAGGGTACTTGCAGAAAGCATCAGATTTGCTTTAAATCTGCAGTTGAAACCTCCAATAATTCCATCCTGGGCTGGTCTCTCTGAAGGAAAACCTTGAGCAGTAACTCAGGGCATGGATCCCGCTCAGCTGGATGAGCTTTAATGTCCCTTTAATGTCCCCCAAACCATTCTGGTATCCTGCGATGGTGCCTCCTCTCTTTTTTGGCCTTACCTGTTCAGAAAAATCTGGTCATTCAGGTACAAACACTTCTTTCTTTTAAACTCTGTTTCTCCAGCAGATGCAGACTCAGCGTTTGTTACATTTTCAAGATACCACATATCAAGTTTTTCTAAAACAATAGATTTGGAATCTGCAGCTTTATCGAGATAGACCAAAAAAATCAAGCTAACCCCAGGCTGGAATGACCTCACCACCTGAAGCCATGTAAACCAACATGGCAACACACCAGGAAGCCTTGGGAGGGTGGTAAAATTAAATTTTTCCCAAGCAAAACATTTTTATTCATTTGATAACCACCAGCATTTTATTTTGACATCAAGATCTCAGTGTAGATAATGGGAAATGGCAGCTTTCTGTTAAAAGCTTTTTTTTTTTTTTTACAGCACCATTCAAAGGGCTTAGAAGCATTTGATCCATTTCTGTTGGAGAATTTCACCTACAGGCAGCCCTATATGTTATGTGTTTTAAAAAATATTTCCATATGCTAAAGGAATGCAACTGGTTTCCAAGGAAAGTGGCTGTTACAGCAGCAGGCTGGGGCTGTTTTTCAAGGAAAAACTGCTGCAGAAACAAGGTATCCACAGAGGTGCACTAAAGCAATACTAACTGCAGTGACCTTGAGATGACCTAGACCTCCTCATATTACAAAAACGAAAAGGGAATTAGAAAATCTGAGGCCAATTAGGTGTTGGGTTTTTTTTTTTTTCCTGGAGACATGATGAAATTTCCTGAAACAAAAACTTTAGCAAATTCTATAAAATACTTCTAGCTTTGGTGGAAAAATAAATTATTGCCTTTTTATCTCCTCATTCCTGAGGCACAGAACTGGCCCACTTCTGTTTGTGCAGATGGATTGGAGGGAAAACACCCAGAGAAGGGCCAAGTGGTGAGATTCTTGGCACGAGCAATTAAGTGTGAAGTTATTCTCAGGGCTGCCTATTTGTTATTGCAGCAGGAATCATTAAGATTATATGGAAAGATATTGTCTGGGAAAAAGTGTGAAGTCAGGATTATGTGTCCCGAGATGTGATTTAGGGGCAGAGCATCGCCCGTGCCCGCGGGGCTCTCGGAGCAGAGGCTCCACCCGCGCTCAGGTGGCTCCCAGGGCTCGGCTTTGGGGCTGAGCTTCCCTTCCCAGGGACATCCAGGAGGAGCAGGGGCAGGGCCACCCCCGAGGGAAGGGAGGCCCCTCGCTCCGGGGCTCCACGGTCACCTGGAGCCGCCCGGCTGGGCCTGGCAGCCAAGAGCTCCTGCGGGGCTGCGGAGCCTCGGGGAGCAGCTGGTCCGGCCAGGGCTTGTGCTCAGCACTTCCATCGTCCCAGCCAGGTCAGGGGCTGGCTCAGCATCCGCACCGGCTCTCTCGGGAAGGGGCACCACCTGCCCGGGCTGTCCGCGTCACTGTCCCCTGCCTTCGTCACCCGGGACGTGCTGAGCAAGAGCCACACTGACCTCGCCAAGAAATTGGTGCGATCAGGACAGAGGAGATCTGCTTTCCCTGCTGCCAGGGCTTGTGGCAGCCCACGGGCTGCTCCTTGCCATCCCTTCATCCCCTGCCCATCCCGGTGCCCTGGAGCCAGGATCGGAGGGAGAGGGGGCAGAGAGGGATGCGGTGCCCTGCCGAGGAGCAGTGCCATGGGGACTGGGGAGTGCGGAGGGTCGGACAGAGCAGGCGCTTGCCCGTCTGTGCTTCCCTCCTTCTCTCTAAGACTGAGGCTCCACTGCGGAACCCGGAGCGATTTCCTCTCCCACCGAAGGGAAAGGAAAGGTTTGGGGCAAACGCCNTCCTCACTCCGAGCAACCCCAGCCTGGAGGGACAGGTTCGTGTCCAAACGAGACGCTGGTGGTTCGGACCTTCCCTTGCGCAGCTCGAGTCCCGTGGCAGCTGCTGGGACTGGGGACAGGGCTGGGAGCCAGCCGGATCCAGGGGTGCCCGGGAAAGGAGCTAGCGGGATGTCCCCGCGGGATGCCCCTGCCTGCTGCCAAACCAGCCCCGGCACTGGGAGTCACCGAGGTGTCTGCAGAGCACTCCCGGTGCCTTTTCCCACTCAGTCCACCCCCGAGGAGCTGCAGGTGGGGAGTGCAGGACCTGCGGAGCTCATTAGGGGCGAGAGAACCCCCCGAGAGCATCGGGGTCACCCGCGGGCGCGGAGCCTGCCTGTGCTGACACAGAAATCCCACAGACCATCCCTGAATTCCTCTGCCACGGGGGATTTTCCGGCCAGGGGCTGCTCCGGGCTCAGCCGCGAGCAGACGCCGGGAAAGACAAGACGGGAGGGAGGGTGGTCCCTGCAAACCTCCCCAGGGGCAGCCGTAAGCAATTACGGCTCCCAATTATTGCTCCCAGTTACCGCTCCCAAAACGCTGCTGGTGCTCAGGGAAGGCAGCGGGGCCGTTCCTAAGGGATGACAAAAGGCGCCCGGCTGGATACACCCAGCTCCTGTGCAGAGACGTACAAAGCACAAGGAAAATTCTGCGGGATTTCTCTTTGGTTCAGTTGTGATTTTGATTTGATAAATTACTGCTTACAATATTAAAAAAAAAATAATCTGATTACGAAAATGAAACAAAAATCTACTAAGGATAAAACGAACCATTTCAGTCAGTGCTCACAGATTTTAGTGGGCATGTGCCACGTGTTTAGTGATGATAGAAACGCCCAGGGAGACTGAGCGAGCTCAGGCAGCTGAAACCAGAGAGGCCTCGACTCACTGCAGTCCCTCATCCTGCTACAGTGCCGGGAGGTATCCCAAGAGGATGTTACCTGCAGGCTTGTCCTGCAAGGTACCACCGCTGATTTTTGTCATCTCCTGCCCTGAATTCTGCTCTAGCACAGAACGAAAAGCCTTTCTGCAGAGGGCAGGAGCTCTACCATGGAGCCCCTGCTGCCCGGAGTGGTTCTGTCCTGGTGTGTGAGTGATCAACAACTGACTCGAGTCCTGTTTCAGCACCACAGAGCGTTGCACAAATGTGTTTAAAGTACCCAGGGAAAAGCTGGAGCTTGGAGAAGCCAGCGCTGGCTCTATCCCCCTCCCCTGCCAAGCAGCAGCAGTGGGGCCTGTGGGGCAGGGCAGCCCCAAATCCTGTCACTGTCACAGAGCAGGGGCTGTGCTGGGCACTGTGGCACAGGGACAGCCCGTGCAGACACCACGGAGAGCCTGGATGCCAGAGCAGCATCCCATGGGAGCGTTTCCCACTGCAGGGATGGGCACAGTTGTGTCTGGCAGCACAGCCCAGGGCAGGTAGTGTTCCCAGAGACTGGACCTGGCCTGGGGTTTTTAGCAAAAGCTCTGCTGGGATGGGGAGCAGAAAAGGGTCTTTTCCAAAGGTCTTTTCTTCCACTTCATCCCCCCAGTGTGGGCAGCAGGGATGGGGGGATCCTGTCCCTGTGCCCCCTCAGGTGAGCCCCCACCTGCAGAGCTGCCCCAGCCCCGGGGCCCAGCACAGGAAGCACCTGGAGCTGCTGGAGCCAGGCCAGAGGAGGCACCAGGATGAGCAGAGGATGGAGCAGCTCTGCTGGGAGGGAAGGCTGGCACAGCTGGCATTGTTCACCTGCAGAGGAGAAGCTTTGGGTGACCTCAGGGTGGCCCTGCAGGGCCTGGAGGAGCTGACAGGAAATATGGAGAGAGACTGTTTACAGAGGATGGAGGGAACAAGATAAGGGGAAATGGCTTCAGACTGAGAGAGGGAAGGATCAGACGGGATATTGGGAAGGAATTGCTCCCTGTGAGGCAATGAGGCCCTGGCACAGGATGCCCAGAGACGTTGTGGCTATCTCTGGATCCCTAGAAGTGTCCAAGGCCAGACTGGGTAGTTCTCCCTCTGGAATTGTGCTGCTCTAACTCCATCCACAGGCAGCACTGGGAGTTTGGGAAGGGCTTGGCAGGAGATGCTGGACCTGAGTGAGACCCCAGTGCCTGTGGGGGCCCTTGCAGCCCAGCCCTGCACCCTTGCCCACCCTCCCAGGGCACTGCCCAGCCCCACGGGCACTCCATGCTCAGGACAGCGTGTGGTTCCCACCCTCTGGCAGAAGGGGAGTCCAAAGGAACCCCAAATCCCTCCAGGATGGGTGGGAGCACCCCAGGAGTGGGGCCTCCACAACTTCTCTGGGAAGTTCTCTGGTGGGAATTTACGGCCAACTGTGAAAGGCAGCAACTGCAAGGGAAAACCCACAGAACGACCAAACCCAAAGGCCACCCAGGTGAGCTGGAATGTTAAAGCCTGACCTCAAGGTTTACACTACAGATCCATCCCAGAGCTTTTGCGGCTTATTTGGATAATGATACCCAGGCAAGGCCTTTCAGAACCCCATCAAGAGCTCAGACAGGCTGCACTTCCACGCTGCACGCCTGGCACCAGAGGGGATTGGACTCACTCAGCTCCAGGGGCAGCCTCAGCCTGACAGCAATGCTGCTTCCAACACTCATCCAGAATCAAGAGTGGGGCAAGGAGAACAAGAAGCCATCTGCACTGGAGTCATTCATTCCCGAGGCCTGGATTTGCCAATGTGAGCCAGAACTGCTCATATTTTTAGCACAGAGTTTATGGCACCTCCAAAACCATTTCAGGTCAGTGCCTCCCACCAAACCCAACGCTGAACAAGTTAGCTGCACAGCAGCTAAGGAAAGCCCAAGGCAAAGCTTTTCTTGAGCCAAAGCAAGCCCTGGAAGACTCTGCACAGCTCAAGGCATGTAGGTTGCTCCAACAAGCCTGGAGATGGGTAGTATTTTAAAAATTCTGCTTTCTTGGTAAAGTAAGAAAAAAAAATCCTTGTGATGTTCCTGCAGAGGTAGTGGGGTTCAGACCTCTGTGATGGGTGAATGAGCTCAGCTCCACTGAGTTCTCAGTCTCACTGTTCCTCCTAGTTTGTCCCTAAAAAAGGGAAGGGTGGACCAGCAGCTGCCATCCCCCATGCCAGAGCAGGAGCTGGGCTCTGGCAGACAGGTTTGGGCTCCACATGCCCTGTGCCTTCCACTGGGGTTGGGCTGGAAGGGCATTTATTGGGCAGGGACCCCCCCACAGCCCAGGCTGCTCCAACCCATCCTTAACTCACACCCAGACTCTGCTGAGGTGATGTCACTCATCCATTCATGTGACAAATTAAGTTCAAACTTTTTTTTATTAAGCACATTCCACAGTACAAAGCTTTAGATCATGAACGATATCTGTACAATTTAACAGTTTCAAGAAGCTGTTCATACACCAACTTTCCAAACAGATAATTGGCAAACATAATTACAAGTTAGAATTAGACTATCCCAGTGCTTTGAAACATTAATATCGCAGTAATGTACAGTTGCTCAATTATGGTTAGCAAAACAAAGTCCAGAGCAGCCAGGATCACTACCATGAATCCCAGGAGTCGAGTTCCTTGGGTGCCAATCACAAAAGTCCACTGCTATGTTACACAAAGCACAAAAAGTTTAGACTGCATGTTCAAATACCATTATCTCCCAAGGAAAAACAGGAATTTAAATCTTACACATGCATTTTTAAAAAAAGGACTCCGCTCTTCAGAAACAAGGAACCTTTCTCTTCAGGGCTGCAACAGATCTCTCTTTTTTAAACAGTTTAATATTAAAGCTATTAGATGAGAAGTGTAAAGTAAGACACTTGCACGAACTACTGTCAAGCTTACCAAAAAGTGACCTCATGGACGCTCAGGAGCGAGTTTGCTCTTCTGGACTTCATCACATTCGCTCATCTGGTTGAATAAATAGCCGGAGTAACACGGGCAGGGGAGCTGGGCTCCCCGGAGGCTGGGGAGGGGAGTCCCTGCAGTGGCCCCTTGGAGGGGCTGGGCTGGAGACACCTCGAGCTCCCCCGCTGTCCCTTGGCACCGCCCGGTCCCGGGACTGCACAGGGAAAGGCAACAACCCAACAGAGCCAACAGCTGCTGCCAGCACACAACAGCACAGACGGACACAGACAGGGAATGACAGCACAGCCCGTGCCAGCCGTGCCCTCCCCAGGACAGCCGGGGCCACGCCGGCTCCGCACGCGCGGGCACAGAGACGCCACGGGAAACTCACTTTGCATTGCTCCACGTCTCCTCCTGACCCAAGGACAACGCAGGGAGTTTGTGTGACCACACAGATGACAGGGGACGCTGTGGGAACTGTGAGGAAGCAGCTATGGAGGCTCCCTAACAAAAGCATGGAGGAGCCAGGACAAGGCAGCCGATCCTCCTGGGACGCCAGCACGGGAACGGGCACAGGAAGCAGAGCAGTGACTGGAATGGGCTCCTCTCACCGTCAAGAAGTGTCACAAATCAAACATAAATAATAGAACTTTGGCCCATGGTATCTTCTCCACTGAGCAGCCAGACTAATGCTGCCGAGGACATGAGCGGGGGCTGGGAGGCCCCACTGGTGTTAGAGACATACAGCTGCAACTCCCGCGGCACAAAAATATAAGATACGGAACATAAATTAAACAGTTTTTAATTTTTAAAAAGTTTAGAAATTACATTTTAAAATATGTAGTTCCCATTAAAAAAAAACCAAAACCAA